>ML776787.1:79435-91077 GCA_009831015.1 Picea engelmannii | reverse complement strand
TTACAGATCCACTATTCTCTCAACCATTCTCAACTACTTTCCTATTATTAGAAGATATGATCCCTTCAAATCCTCCACACATCTCTCACATATCTTAAATAAGATATGCCATCTAAATCTTCCATGATCTTCTCCTTTGAATACGCTTGAAGATGAAATTCGAATTTGAGGCTAGGTGGTAATATTTGACTTTGTTAAAATCTTCACATATGCCTGCACACATCATCAAACTCATCCAACCTTGATATATAATGAAAATATGTTATTTTTCTAATATTTAATCATAAATTCACTTATAATACTGAAATGAATACAATGGAAAATAATAATGAGAAACCCAATTATTATTATGGACATGGTATGATGGAAGGTTAATGGGATGATCAAATGTAAGGAATAGTGAAGGAAAAAGAGGATATAAATGTGACATTTCTAAGGCCCAACACACTGCGGTAACTTTTTCATACATGGATATGAGTATGTTTCTTATATTACTCCGCACATGGTTACATTGGAAGAGTTCTTACACTTGAATAAAGATTTTCCCTTTCTTTTTAGGTAGGGTAGGATAGTAAATAAAAGATGCATGTTCTAGTTAGCCATGTTTTTGCAAAGATTTTCATCTTCTTGTTCTTAAGGTATTTTAAAAAATAGTTTCTCTTGAAACTCTTCACCATTGTATAAGGAAGTGATACCATAACTGTCAAGCCTAGAGGTCTCTCGTACAGTTTTTCCAAGAAACCTGAGTAGGTGAGTCAAGTGTCTTTATCAAAGAGTAACAAGGAAGTCTATTTAGCATTTAGTCATGGAAACATCACTATAACTACAAGGGAAGAAAATAAGTTGAGCCTAAAGATACCTTTCTGTTCTTTCTCAATGGTAACATCCACTACATGCTAAATAACTTGATTACATCATATCTTTAGATAGGACACGCTCGCTTAAGTACCCCTTACATCAGGACAATCACTAAGGAATATATATAATGGAAATTCATCTTCTAACATAAATACCATCCCAATAAAAGGAAAGAAAAGTTGTTTTCAGAGTTGTCCCCCCATTGTCTTGCATAAAGCAATCTTATACTAAAATTTTTAAAGATGGAGGGTCAGTCTCTGAGGGTGTAAGAGGCTAACCCGTCGGGATATTGAATAGGTCTGCTGGTAGCGAGTACCAGTCTGTGGTATGACTAGGTAAACCTGTCGGAGTACTGAATAGGCTTGCTGGCAGCGGGGCATTCTAACTAGTGAGGATGATAATCTAACAAATAAATAAATAATAAATTTAAACTTGTCCTGATGTACGACATTACTTGTACACAAAGATGACATGAAGTATGTATGGTTAAGCTAAGGTTAATGAACTCCATAAACTTCCCATTGGGAACTAACTCTGAGACTATCTTGAAACTCTCTTTCCTACCTCTTATTATCTATATATAGGACCTCTTATCCTATAGGTGGGGCCATCTTCTAACCGTCTCTTTAGACCAATCTGTGAAATTTATCTTTACACTTTACAAACTGTAAATCTTCGGCTATCGGGAGAACTGACTGGTTTCCTATACCTTTGATTGTGAGGTGTCATAATACTTAGGTGTGGGGGAGGGGTTCATGAGTTTACAAATGATAACATTGCCTAGAAGAAGTAAATCTTTGTAAAAATTCATGTATTGCTTTCATGATACATGTTATTACATCAACAATCATTTTATTTTTGAAGTGTTAAACTCTTGTGTGCTATAAATTGTTGTTTATGTCCTTAACAAACCACTCTATTGGTTTAAATTTGTTACAAGTTGTTCATTGTAGGTTTGACATTACATTACTCTTAGCCTGCCTCAACTCCTATTCATTGTGTTTGTGTCCTCTGAGGAATCGATTGCCTCAGCCACAAATCTCTCAAGAGTTGGAGACCGTTGGTTTAAACACCACCAATTACCAAGAGAAAGCTATGACATGGTTTTCAAAACCGAATTTCAGAACATCTCTGGAGCTAAGGGACACTCCAAGGAGTGGATAAAAGAGGATCTAATCAAACCCTCTCATAGTCATCACCAGATTGATTACATGTGAAGGTAGATATCTCATCTTTAAAGCCTGTCAATTTCAATTATTAGCTCACTTTCATTTCAATAATCCATTGTAACTTTCCCTTTTACTTATTAAAGAGTCTTGAGAAGATGTATTCCCAAGTGAGGAAGGATGTAACCAATCCCCATAACAACCTATTTCACCATGGCCTTATCAAACTACTTATCTTAGCCAGGTTGGAAAAATAGGAGAAAACATGGGATGAGTTCATTTACCAAATTGCACAACCTCATATTACAATCAAGACTAGCAAGAAGACTCTTGATCTAGGGACTGTTACTCCACCCAAACCCTCATGCTCAAGCTATTCCTTTACTAGACCAAAAGTCTAAGAAGCCTATTGCTAACCCCCCTCTAAAAATAGTAAAGACCATGAAGCCTATTTATAATTCATGGTATAGGGACGTGCCATATATTCGGTCTAGGGGGAGTTTCCTGAGCTAAAAATGCTTAGAATTTCCCATTTGTATAGCAAACCCATGAGAAGAGGAAGTAGGATTTCTGTCAAAATTTTGTCATACTATCTTTTTTACAAAGTCTTGAGATATTATATCAGCAATTGTTTGTATTGGTATGCTAAATTATATATTGTTGATATCATTGTGTGTGTTATAAGATCCTATGCATTTTTATGTTTATGCTATAGAAGACTTCTTATACTTAACTACTCTTTGTGACAAATACAGAGCGATTACAACTGCTAAATACTTACTGTCATCTATATTCCAAGCTTGTGAAAAGAGGATCAGTTTTTTGAATTGTTACATATTGATGATAGGCAATAACAATTCTCATGTTCACCATGCCTACCAGTACAAACCAAGCCTTTTTCTAGTATTTGTCAGTTCTGTCAGTCACCAGTGATCACATTTACTCTTTCATGTGATTGATAGGGTTATTAGGTCAAATTCTTATATTTTCAAAATAAAATTATCAAGTAAAATTTGACATATATTGGTTGTAAAATTGTCATTGGTGTGTATAGGTTTCATTACTACCCCCTCCACTCATCCAAGGTCATAAATTTTCATCATGGTCATGCCATCATTCCTTGTCATAAATTTTCAAATGATTGTCTTGGTCAAAGTTCTACTTAAAATTTGGTTTCTGAATTAAGGAAGATTAATTTGAAAAACGTGAACGAGGTTTTTGTCAATAATAGACCAGGAAAAAAAAGCCTCCTTCATTTTATGCATAGGTGTTATTGTTTGAGAGAAATCCCCCAAATACAGTCACTATAGGAGGATTTTTGCACATTTGGACAACTTGACTCGAAGTCAGTTTTTCAAAGGTTTGGAGAAGTCATTTGCAGTGCTTGATGGTTCCATTGTGTATAAGACATACTAAAATTTCCAACCATACAACTTTCAGCCCAAAATACCTCTGGGAAGGCCTCCAAAATCCCTATCAAAGACCATGTTGCACTTCTACTAAGAGCACATTGCGCTTCTGCAAGTTTTGAGTAACCAACTTCAAGCTGGGATTATGAACAAATGGGAAAGAAATTTTGAAACCTGGAGGAATTTTTTGTTCATAACATACCAAAATACAATAATCCCTCTCATTTTTTGAATATAATTTATGGTTTGGGATATATTCTATCATCTTAGAGGCCTATGCTTTCAGAAAATAAAACACTTTGTTTTTCCTGTTTTAGTCATATTTTCTTTTTGTCTTTTCCTAACAATGGGAAGTAAATTTTTGAAAACCAAGAGAGATTTTTATCAAGGACATATTAAAAAACAATAACCTCTCATAGTTTCTCAATATACGTTATGGTTTTGGATATATTCAATTCTCTTAGAGGCCTAGTTTTTCAGGAAATAAAACACTTTGTTTATCATGTTTTAGTCATGTTTTCTTGGCATGTTTTCCTAACAACGGAAAGTGAATTTTTGAAAACCAAGAGAGGTTTTTGTCAAGGAAATATTCAAAAACAAAAACCTCTCTCAGTGTTTACACAGGTTTTACTATCTTGTATTTACAAGTGTCACTTTGATACCTATTTTTCACAAGTCCGCCAGGGATAAGTCAAAATCCCCCAGGAAAGAGGCAGAAGCTTCTAACGCTAATCCACCCCCTCCTTCGCAAGTTTAGTCATAAAGGGAAATTTCTTTTTGTTTGCAGTGAGACCTGAAAAATCTTAGGTGTGGGGGTAATGTTGGGCCCGAGATATCATCACTTTTATGATGGTTATTATGCACTTTTGCCACATGTACATATGTGTTTTTCATCTTTTGAAAGAGCTTTTTGAAGAATTTTATGATAAAATGGTATGATCGGCATACATTATGTGTAATTCATGTTTAATGATTGTATCAAGTATAATTCATCATTTTTTATGATTTCCAAGAGCTAATTCATGTTTTTCTGGTCTTACAAGGAAAAAACGCACTACGTTTCTAGTTCCGACACTTGATCTGACACTCATTCTAACACTCATTCTGGCATTCGATTCGACACTCTGTCCATCACCTCTTCCTACATAAAAATGGAGGGAGATTTGGTGATTATGGTATTGGTGTCCAGTGGAGGGTGAATCAGAGACACAGGTTTTTCTCGTGCTTATCCCCTCCAGCTACTGAACTCTTGACAACTCGATTTTGGGTTGTTATGGTGGGTGATTATTGGCTTACTCTGTTTCGGCAGTTAGGGCACCATTAATGAAATTTGTCAATTTTAGAAGTGCTTCGAACCTCCTGTGATCAACCACTTGGTCTGTAAACATTATAAAAACCATCGTTGTGTTCATATACTTGTTAAGAAGTATAAGAAGTTGTGTGTTAGAGACAAAAATGATTTTGGCTCTGTTTTTGCATTTTTCAATTGCCAGAATTGTATAAAACTATGTTTCTACATTTTAATGGTGAATTCCTTTTATTGATCTCGTGGTGTGATTTTAGGGAGTGACCACGACTTGCTGGGGGGCCCACCTGTAGTCTAGTAACTGTTGTTTGTGTTTGTTTATGTATTTCATAGATCAATTGTTCTCTTTATTTCTTGTACATGCATTTCTATTTTGTTAATTAGTTTGTTGTTATAATTTAATTTTCTTTGACTCTCTTTTGCAGGTTAGTATGATGAATTGTGTTAGCATGCATTAATCTCGTAGTTAGGAATGGATTTGTAGACTCCTAGACTCACCCCATGTGTAGTTAAATACTAGATTATGTTTTTATCTAAGATTTTAGAATCAAGTTTAAAACAAAGTTTTGAATATCATAGAATAGTGTTTTAATTTGGGTTTTAATTGACAAGGATTTGATGGATGGATAGAGTTAATTCCATTTTTTAATGATGGATTGTTTATTTTAGTTTTAGATAGATCTTGCTTACTTAGTTGTTGATTAATTTAGTTGTTATTTTACTTTTTAAATGTCATGCTTTAATTTTTGTTTTTAGTCATTTCTTTATTTAAGTTTGAATTGCTAGAGTAGATATAGCATAGTTTCATGTTACATAATTTCTTGCCTAGAATTAGATTGCAATTATAGTTCTTAGTTAATGAATGAGTTTAAGTATGAAATTTTCTTACATAGTATAGAAGTATAATGATGATCTCATTATGTTGTTGATGGTTAATATATATGCAGGGTATTTAACATTGTTTTGTCATGGCTAAATTCTCATTGGATTGTTTAATCCATACCTTTCACTTTGCCATTGATATTAGTGTTGAGATTATACCGCTGGAATTGTCCTTTTTTGTCAAGTGCCATCGAGATATCATCTGACACCGAAGACATTCACACAACCACCGACATTATATTTGAATTGTCACAGGTTAAAAGCTAGCTTTCCCGTTTTCGTAGATTAAAGATAGTTTCTTGCTTTCATAGATTAGAATAAAGTTGTATTGTTGTTGTAGGATAGATAGACTTTGCTGTGATAGATTAGATAGTAGTTTTCTTATTCTAAATTAAGAATTAGTTGGAAGTTCTTCTTTCTTTCAATAAAATAGATTTTCTTTCATGCATTAGAAATAGTTTTTCATTAAGCATTTAGTCCAGTTGCCTCTTAGATTTCCTTTCATGCATTAGAAATTGTTTTGCATTGAGCATTTAGCGCACTTGCCTCTTAGGCTAGATAGTTGTTCAATGAGAAGTTTTAATTTGATTGCTTGCATTAGTTAGTTGTCTTTTCTTACTTGTCTTTTTCTTTAGTAGGTTAGTTACATGCCTTTGCTTACTTGTATTTTTCTTTAGTAGGTTAATTAGGTGTCTTTGCTTACTTGTTTATTTTCTTTAATAGGTTAGTTAGGTGTCTTTTATTGCTTGTTTATTTACTTGCTTTCATAGGATAGTTTCTCATTGAATGTAGGTTGGAAAGTTAAAATAGTTTTCTTTGCTTATTTGCTTATTTTTATGCTTAAATAGTTGCTTATTGCTTAATGTTGAATCAGTTTTCTTTACATAGGGTTTTACTTTCTTTCTTAAAGAAGTATCCATTGATCCTTGGCCCAAAAGTATTTAGGTTACGCAGTTTCAAATTGCTTAGTAGGGTTTTCTCATTAGATAGCTTTGCTTGAGTAGATTAGCCTTAGATAGCTACCTTCCTTAGTTAGACTATACACCTACCAGCCCTTCTACCTTTGGCGTATATTTTTCTACAACTCCAAGTTTACTTAACCTGGGTTGACAATTTAATTAAGGGTTTTTAGTGTGTTTTTAGTGCATATAGAACACCCATAAAATATCCTCATCTATAGTAAAACTTGGACAACCCATCTTAGTCATGTGGATCGAGTTCTACATCTACTCTCTCAGCACCAAATTTTCCTCAAACAATCTAAATGTGCTTTTGGAGCCTTAGAAGTCAAGTACTTGGGTCATATTATTGGCAAGGAAGGTGTCAGGGTGGATCCTAAGAATATTAAATCTATGCAATATTGGCCTCTCCCAAAGACTCTCAAAATATTACATGGATTTATGGGTTTAATAGGATAGTATTGCAAGTTTGTTAAGAATTATGGAAAGATTATGGAACCTCTCAATTCTATCCTTAAAAAGAATTCTTTCACTTGGACTCTAGCAGCTGATCATTCCTTTCAAGCCTTCAAGGCGACCATGTGCACCAATCCATTCTTGACCCTTCCTAATTTCACAAACACCTTTTTCCTGGAATGTGATGCTTCCAGGAGAGGCATTGGAGTAGTCCTTATGCAAGATGGTTTCCCTTTTTCCTTTACCAGCAAACAAATGTCAGAGAGACATTTGGGACAATTAATCTATGAAAAGGAAATGTTGAATATTTTTCATGCATTGGATCTATGGTTCCCTTATCTATTGGGGAAGTGCTTCCATATTAATATAGATCATCAAAGCCTCAAGTATTTTATGGAACAACACCCTTCCTCCCTGGACCAATAAAAATGAGTGACTAAGCTCGTTGGATATGATTATGAGATCAATTACAAGAAAGGAAAAGAAAATATGGTTGTTGATGCACTTTCAATAAAATATGAAGATGAAGGGTTCCTTTTTTCCCTCTCCTTCATTGTACCATATTGGATCCAAGTTGTTGACTAGGAATGGCTATAAGATCCCAAAATTTTGCATTTGAGCCAACAATTGTAGACCAATTATTCAGTTTCCCCAGGATACTCTTGGCACAATGATGAGCTTTGCTACAAAGGCCATTTGTATTTAAGTAAATAGTCACAACTTAAATCCACAGTACTTTATGAGCTTCATGCTACACCCACAACTGGGAACTCAGGGTTTACCAAAACCTAGGGCCGTGTTAAACATTTTTTTTTGGGGATGGTATGAAACAGGATGTTCGCAATTTTGTGGCAGAATGTAATGTTTGTCAATGCAAAAAGGAAGAAACAGTCAAAGTTCTTAACACACTACAACAAATTCTAATTCCACCTTCTATTTGGAGGGATATCTCTATGGGTTATATTTTGGGCTTACCTATACTCGGAAATAATTCAATCATCATTATAGTCATTAATCTTCTTTTCAAGTATTCTCATTTTTGTGCTCTTCAACACCCATTTACCACCTACACTCTGGCTCAAATTTTCATGGATCAGTGTAACACACCCACGATGGGACTAAAAATACAAAATAATAATCTTCCTCCTTACAAGAACAAATCCTCTCTCTCTACAGGTTCTAATTGGGACAGTCAAGGAACCAGCTCAGCCTTCTGGTCAAAGATTTCCAATTCTGGATCCAAAAGACTCTCTAAGATCTCGATGGTCTCACTCTGTAATCAAACATAGAACCTTATGAATACCTAGTTCAGGGCTAAGGGTACCCGCGACCGCTGTCTGCATGCTTCCGAAATGTAGAATTTTAGGTAATAACTCATTTTATGTTAACCCCCTCCTCCATATGTCCTTGAGTTATGACCTCTTGGAAAATATGTGATTGTGGGCATGTCCAAGTGTGTTTTTAAACCAACCCGCTTTTCTCCCCACAATTTAGTACAAAGTGCCATGTATTCCTTTGACAATACCATGGTTTCAATTGCGACCCGCTCAAGGAGAATTAAGACTTGAGCATGTTATGGCCTCACAATTCTTCCTGAACATCGATCTCTTTCTTCTGGCGATGATCTGTGATCAATGAATTCTATCTATCCTCCTTTCCTATCTTTCATGTGCCATCCCAAACCTCTTGATCTATCGGCATGTATCTCCCTTCCCAATCGACGGTTACGATTGGTTCTGTCTTTCCGGCCTTTGGGAGTTTCAAATCTCAAATTCCTCCAATGAGTTTTATCTGAAGTTAATGATATACTAAAGCGTGTCTCCTGGTGATCAATGGTCAGGATCTACTTCGGGTCTTCGGTGATTTCACTCTCTCCTTTCCCACAAGCTCTCGCTCTGGAGTTGTGGATCTAGCGCCACTTGTCCCTCTTAGCGATGAATGGTCCCAATTCACTTCGGGACATTGGGCCCTTGGCCAATCAACCCTCCCATGCACACAAACGTTAAAACTCATGCACTTTACCTTAGATCGGATGACTAACCTCCCTCTACACTCAAATCTGATGGTTAGGATCTATTCCTTCCCATCGCTTCTCCTCTGCTTCCCTAAACACTGATATAATGGTCCAGGCTTCTCCCTGCAATTGATATGATTGTTATTGTTTCTCCTCCTCCTTATATTTTTAATTACTTGGAAGAGTTTTGTAAATGTTCAAAGGCCTCAGCCTTCTTTCCTCCTGTGAGTCCGACTATCTTGGGTCTCATCGACGCTTCTAAAAAGTGTTATCTCTTTTGAGCTTGATCCTTAGGGGATTTCGAATTCCCACACACTCCTTGTGTTAATCCGCTCATGTCAGATCAATGTTCCATGACCTTCCTCGATCCAACAGTCCAGATTACATAGCAACTTCAGGTTTCAAAAGTTTAATCACATCAAAGTGCGATTCTCCAGATGCGCGAACTCTGATCTCGCCAATTCAACGGTTAAGGAGGGTCTCGATAGATCCTTGGATCTATGGTCTAGATCACATCGTTACTTCAGGTTTTAGAGGATTTTTCCCCTTCACGATGATTACCAACATTCGTCGAACTTGCGAAGACTGAAGGAGTCGAGGCATTAACACCTGCGCCCCTTATTCAAATCTAACGGTCGTGAAAAACCTTGGATCCTCCCAAAAGGGTCTCATCTATTCATATTCCAAATGAAAGGATATTTCCTTTATATAATTGAATCTTTCTATTCTTCCTGATCTTGGTTGGATCTAAAAGGATTAAGTGTTTTTTTCTCTTTCTCTTGAACGTAATTCTTGGAAGGATTCTTCTACGCACCCCTTACGTTCATTAATCAACTCTAGAAATTAAGATGGTCTCGGTCTCTACCCACCTTACAAAGACTCGTTGCATACATGCACTACCTCTCCTGACCTTAATAGGCTCTATCCTCGTAGTGATTGCGGGGTTAAACCTCCGTAATCAGGGAAGTACTCACTCGACTCTAGGATGGTGATGAAATTCCCTGGGAAAGTGCTTTCAAGGAATTAAACTAGAGCATAAGGAAATCAAGTAGATGTAGAATTTATCAAGGAGAAAACGCATACTCTTAACTTAATCATTCAATATAGAAAACATTTATAGGCATATAAATAAAAGAAGGAATCCATTATTTCCAATTCAAATCACAAGGTATAAAAACACTTATCAAAACCATAAGGCATGATGCGACTACTGAGAGGGGTGCTTGTTTCCACCATAACATAGGCTCAGTCACTCCCAATGGATTTATCACTGACCACCCCCGATCTTAGGCCATGATGCTTTCAGATTCAATCTCTTACTTCCATCTCAATGGAAGTTAGGGATGAAGGTTACTCTCCTTCTCCCAATACAGGAATAGATTAGGATGAACGTTACTTTCCTTCTCCTGGCTCAGTCTCTGTTCTCTATGATCAGAACTCACTTTTCTCTTTCAATCCTTCCTCAGACCCGAGAGCTTCAACTATCATATTTGCACTCTTCGTAGGTCCTCTCTGCCCACACCATGCTTCCTTTCTTGCCTTCCTTGACAAGATTGTGTGCAGCTCAAATTCCCAGTCCAAGGTCAGGTCCAGAATCCTTACAGATGGGCAGTCTACCCCATCCCCTCATTAACTCTTGAGGAGGTCTTCCCACCTACCAGTATAACTATAATTCATTCCCGAGTTAGAGGGTTGTTCTAATATGAGCAATTAATTCTAGCATAGTGCTGGTTCGGTGGAGGTTAATGCAACCATTCTGGGTCCCCTCCACCACCTTTCATAGCATTTGTGGTTTTCTCTTAGCAAATCCCTTATTTCAGTAGTCATGCAACACGTAACAATTTTCTATTAAAATAACATAATTTACATTCATTGACCTTTTATACAAAGGTCCATCAAATCAAACATTCACACTTTTAGGTTTTTCATAGTTCCTTGGACAATATAGCTATATTTACAGACTGGGGGAAAGAGGGTGTTACAATTCCATCCCCCTTAAAGTAACATCATCCTTGATGTTGTATCTGTCAACATGACATGTATGTATAGCAGTAAACAAAATAAGATATGCCTTTCTCATGGCATCCTCCATTTCTCACGTAGCCTCATTTGGGCCAAAGTGTTTACACTGCACCTTGACCTGTGCAATGGTTCGGTTCCTGAGTGAGGTTTTCGTCCTGTCTAATATGCATTGGGGTTCTGGTAGGAATTCTCCCTCCAAATCCACCTAGATCAAAGACCAGTCAATTATATGATTAACATCATGTACATATTTCTTCAATAATGAAACGTGAAAAACATTATGTTCCTTTACAGTGGGAGGAAGTGCTAGCCTATAGGCTACAGGTGTTAAGGTCCTAACCCGCACATAGGTAGATCAATGTATTTGGATGTAATAAAGGTCAATATTAATAAGACCTTTCAATAAAATAGAATAAGGCGGATGTACGAAGACCTAATAGAAGCTTCCGCTTCTAGAAGGATCTTCCTCTAGATGCTTCTTTTTAGTATAAATAAGAGTCGAGGGTATGAGAACCCTAGCTTGGATATTATTGTAACAGAGCGCTGCTCGATTGGAGGTTGCCCCCTCGA
>ML776787.1:62385-74063 GCA_009831015.1 Picea engelmannii | reverse complement strand
TTGTTTTTAAGGGGGAGGACATGTTAAGGTCCTAACCCGCACATAGGTAGATCAATGTATTTGGATGTAATAAAGGTCAATATTAATAAGACCTTTCAATAAAATAGAATAAGGCGGATGTAAGAAGACCTAATAGAAGCTTCTGCTTCTATAAGGATCTTCCTCTAGATGCTTCTTTTTAGTATAAATAAGAGTCGAGGGTATGAGAACCCTAGCTTGGATATTATTGTAACAGAGCGCTGCTCGATTGGAGGTTTCCCCCTTGAAGAGGCATGTGAACATTGCTATCAGATTCAAAGTGCTATTTCTGTTGCTATTTCGTATATCATTTCTGTGTATTGTGAAGATTATGCTGGATATTTTACTGTTATTCTGTTATTTCTAGCATTTCGTTTCTGTTCTGCATATTTTATATATCTGGTATCTTGCAACAGGTCCCACTCTATCTAAGACTTCAAAGGGTCCACAATACTGAGGTGCCAATTTGGTACAGGATTCCATTTGAAGGGAACTCTTCCTGATTCTAACTCTGAGATAGACATGGTCTCCGATCTTGAACTCTCCAAGAGTTCTCTTTCTGTCGAAGTAACTTTTTTGTCTAGCCTAAGAAATCTTCATACTTTGTCTTATCTGAACCACTTGTTGTTCCATTTCTTTCATCATGTCGGGTCCAATTGTAATTCTATCCACTGGGTTAATCCAGTTGATTGAAATCTTGCACTGTCTACCATAGAGGGATTCAAAAGGGATCATCTTCAAGGATTCATGATAACCGTTGTTGTAGGAAACATCTACCAATGGTAGGTAGTCTTCCCAATTCATAGGTTGATGCATGACATGCATCCTTAGCATTTCTTCTACTATTTGGTTCACTCTTTCTGTTTGTCCATCAGTTTGGGGGTGATAAGTTGTGATGAACAAAAAAATTGTCTCAAAAATAGCCATTAGGGATTTCCAAACGCTTGAAGTGAATTTGGTATCTCGGTTAGATACAATTTCCTTGGGCATGCCATGCAATCCAAATATCTCCTTCATGAATATGTTGGCAATATCTATGTCCTTGCAAGTTGATTTGATAGGAACGAAATGAGAAGACTTACTTAGTTTGTCCACCACAACCATGATGACATCATTTTTCTTGGTCAACTTTGGTAATCCAGTGATGAAGTCCATGGAGATGGTTTCCCATTTCCATTTTGGGATCGGAAGGGGTTGTAACAATCCCGCTGGATGTTGGTGATCTGCCTTAACTTGCTGGCATTCTAGGAACTTAGCTAAATAGTTAGCTATGTCTTTTTTCAGTCTAGGCCAATAGAATTGTTTCCTAGTGGCCAAGAATTGTTTCCTAGTGGTTTTGATCATCTTCTGATATCCTGGGTAACCAATATATGCTCTCTTATGTAGTTCATCCATTATGAACCTCTTCAAGTCATCACATTTCAGAATATACAATCTGTTTTTGTAAGTCAACATCCCTTCCTCAGGCATCTGGTAGCCTTCATACTTTAGCCTTGTAGGCTCTTGCCTTAGGTATGAAGTCACAGTCTTGAAGAATACATCTATCTCTTGTGCATTTTTTACTCTTTCCCTAACATTCGTTTCACAGGTGCTTACTTCTGCTAGATGAATCGTTTTTATACTTCTGCTAAGGGCATCAACCACCCTATTTTCCTTTCCTTTTATGTTTCTGATTTCGAAATCAAATTCACTTAGGAGAGCCATCCACCTATCTTTCATGGCGTTGAGTTTCAGTTGATCAAACAAGTTCCTCAACCCACAATGGTCTGTCATAAGAAAAAATCTCCTTCCCAGGAGGTAGTTCCTCCACATTTTTAAAGCATGTACTATGGAATCCAGCTCTAGGTCATGGGTCACATTATTGATCTCATGCTCATTTAATTTATGGGACGCGTAGCAAGTTACACGTCCCTCTTGCATAAGGAATCCTCTGAGTCCTTCCTTGCAAGAATCTGTACACACGAGGAAATCATTATCTAAGTTTGCAATCTTCAGCACATGTGCATGGGTCAGGAGGTATTTCAGTTCCTGAAATCTTTCTTTACATTTTGATGTCCAAATGAAATTGATCCCCTTTCTCTGAAGGGCGGTGATTGGACAACCAATCTTGGAAATCCATTTTATGAACCTTATATAGTATCATTCTAAGCCCATGAAGGATATGATATCTGATACATCCTTTAGGGTAGGCCATTCTAAATAGATCTAATATTATTGGGGTCCATTGCCACCCCTTCCTTAGAAATGACATGGCCTAGGTAATGGAATTGCTTTTGAAAGAAGTTGCAATTGCTAAACTTAGTGTAGAGCTGATCCTATCTTATTACTTGATGTACAAGTATAAGATGTTCTTCGTTCTCCTCCCTTTTCTTGGAGTAGATTGGGATATCATTAAAAAAACAACACAAATTTGTCCATAAATTTGCTGAGTACACTATTCATCAAGCACATAAAAGTGGTCGGGGCATTGGTTAACCCAAAAGGAACCACCACAATTCATAGTGACCATACCTCGTCTTGAAGGATATTTTGTGGATGTCTTCATCCTTAATATGGACTTGATGGTAGCCAGACCTTAAGTCGATCTTCAAGAATATGGAAGCACCTCCCAATTGGTTGAACAGGTCATCAATTCTTGGTAACGGGTACTTTTTCTTTATGGTTGTATTATTGAGTTGTTTTTAATCTATCCACAATTAGAGTGTGCCATATTTATTTTTCACAAACAAGACAGGCGCTCCCCACGGAGATACATTGGGTCGGATGTATCCTTTTTCCATCATATCCTTTAGCTATACCTTGAGCTCAACCATCTCTGGCGTGCTCATTCTATATGGTGTTCTAGATGTTGGTACTGCTCCTGGTGTAAGTTCTATCGAGAAGTTGATATCCCTTCTTAGAGGTATACCTAGTACCTCTTTTGGGAACATGCCCTTGTATTCTCTTAGTATGGAGTGGTCCTCTAGGTTTGGTTTGTCATTATCAACATATTCTAGTACATGTATGGCATATAAGGAAAACCCCCTTCTGCAATACTTTTTCATTTGAAGGGATGATATTTGTCTCACTGAGACAAGATTTTGAATCCCTTGGAGGGTCATTTTTCTCCCTTATTCATTTACACATTCTAAAGTTTTATCAGAACAGTCCAATTTAGTTTTATAAGAAGCCAACCAATCCATACCAATCAACAAGTCATAAGATCCCAGGGGAGGTATGTTAAGGGTCGCTTGGGTGGGCAATCCACCCATGATGAATTGACAAGTTGGTATGACCTCTGCCACCTTTATTTTGGTCCCAGTGGCTAATTGCACCAACCACAGTTTAACATGTCTAATTGGTTGTAGTTTACACTTATCAACAGTCTAAGGGGCCACATAACTCAAATTATAACCTAGGTCAATTAAAATAGAAACTAGATTGTTGGCGATCATACCTTCCAGCTCCACTATTGAAGCTTGGTGGTCGGATTGATTATTGTCCAAGGCTACATAGATTCATGGCATTCTCCTAGCCACATCGTTGATGGTGGTAGCTTCTTGGATATTGTATATTCTCTTACCATTTTGTTGTATGTGTGGGCAGTCCCTCAATCGATGATCTTCTCCACAACCCCAACATTTTAAGGGTTCATTCTTTAGGTTATCAGTCTTTTATGGGACTGTCTTAAAAGGTTTATTTCCACTTTGAGAGGGGAAATTTTGCTGGTATACACTTCTAGTAGGAAGGCTCCTTCTAGAATATTTTCCATAGTTCTTAAATATTGAGGATTTAAACCCCTTCTTCTAGAATCCTGAACTACTCCTCTTCTTCAAGTCCTCGTGAGGTCTTGTCTTAATCCCAAACTGTTCATAACAATACTTCGCCTTCTGGATAGTTTCTTCTAAGTTCATTGGTTCATCGAACTCAATCCTGTCCCGGTAGGTCTGAGGTAACCCGCTAATGAACCGTTGCATTTTTACTTTTTCATCTTTTATGTAGGGTACATACCTCAGTAGTTCAAGGACTTTATTGACAAATTCATCTATGGTGAGTTGGCCTAGCCTGATTTCATAGAATTCCTTAGTCTTCCCATCCATGTATTTCTCTGACAGGTACTTCTTCCTAAAGTATTTCTCAAACTGTTTCCATGAAAAGTCCTTCTCATGGACTCCTTTCACATTCCTAATGTCTTCCCACCAAATGGAAGCCTTTCCATTCAGGTTAAAGATGGCTATTCGAACCTTCAAGTTTTCAGAGTAGTCATGGACTCTAAAGTATTTCTTTAAACCAAGCTACCAAACTTCGGCCTCTTCAACCTTCCTAATCTCTCCATCGAAAGAGGGTGGTTTGGCTTTCTTGAATTCTTCAGGATCATGATTTTTTGAATGCTTCCGCTTCTTTCCTTTCCTTTGAGAATGTGAGCTTTCTCTACTACTAGAAGATCCTTCAAATTTTCTAGCTTCTTTTCCATAGGAATCTACCGATGAGTGTCCCCTGCCTCTAAGTTGGGCCTTATTCGAGGAGCTTCTCCCAGTGTGATCACTTATGGAGTCATGTTTTCGAATCTCAGGTGGACTTTGAATTCTATTCATATGTCGCCGGTCCACATGACTGGTTGCAGGTTCATGTTGTAGTTGCCTCTGTATGTCAAACAAGCTATACAAAAAGACCACGTTAATTTTTGTTTGTTTTTCTTGCTCCTTTATCAATATTTCGTTGTCATCCTTGCAACTCTGTAATTTGGCCCTGAGGATCCTTACAGTTTTAGCCAGATCTGGAGGGTTTTCCACCGCCCTCCTTTTGTCATATTATCCATCTCTATTGTGGGATCCATCCCCCACTTCATGACATGTCACCATCCTTTATTCTTGAAGTTTTCCCGTAATTTACTGACTTCTCGAGTGTTGACAAAAACACTTATTGTTAGATAACTGTCTATTAGTTTATGAACCAGACATGGTTCAATTTATTAAAAATACACACACAGTATAAAGTTTCATTCTTTTCTTTAATAACATTCTTAACCAGACTTTAAGAAAGAGGTAAGGTAGAGTGTCACTCTTTTAAAAGTAATCCAAATAGAGTTTTTTTTTTTTTTAAGCGACTTGTCCATGAGCCCAAGCAGGCCAAGTGTTGTAACCAGGCTCTCATACCAATTTCTAACAAACCCAGGATGAGGCTAAAAATACAAAAAATATTTCTTCCTCCTTACAATAACAAATCCTCTCTCTCTACGGGTTCTAATTGGGATAGTCAGGGAACCAGCTTAGCCTTCTGGTCAAGGATCTCCAATTCTGGAGCCAAATGAATCTCTAAGACCTTGATAGTCTCTCTATGTAATTAAACAGAGAACCTTATGAATACCTAGTGTAGGGCTACGGGTACCGATGACCTCTCTCTACACGCTTCTGAAATGTAGAATTTCAGGTACTAGCTCCTTTTTCGTTAACCCCCTCCTCCATATGTCCCTCGGCTATGACCTCTTGGAAAATATGTGATTGCAGGTGCATCTAAGGGTGGTTTTAAACCAACCCTATTTTCTCCCCGCAATTTACTACAAAGTGCCACATATTCCTTTGACAATATTGTGCTTTCAATTGCGGCCCGCAAAAGGAGAATCAAGACACGAGCATGTTCTCTCCCCGTTCTTCTGAAACGTCGATCTCTTTCTTTTGACGATGATCCATTATCAACTATTGCTATCTATCCTCCTTTCTTGTCTTTCACTCACCTTCTTAGACCTCCCGATTCGTCGGCATGTAGCTCCCTTCCCAATCAACGGTTACGATTTGTTTTGTCTTTCCAGCCTTCAGGAGTTTCAACTCTCAAATTCCTCCAATGAATTTTATCCAGAGTTAATGATCTACTAATGCGTGTCTCCTGGTGATCAATGGTCAAGATCTACTTCAGGTCTTCGATGATTTCACTCTCTCCTTTCTCACAACCTCTCTCTCAAGAGTTGTGGATCTGGCACCACTTGTCCCTCTTAGTGATGATTGGTCCCAATTCACTTCGGGACTTTGGGACCTTGGCTAGTCAACCCTCTCGTGCACACAAACATTAAAACTCATGCACTTTACCTTAGATCGGATGACTAACGTCCCTCTATGCTTAGATCCGATGGTTAGGATCTGTTCCTTCCCAGCGCTTCTCCTCTTCTTCCCTAGACGCTGATATAACGGTCCATGCTACTCCCTGCAACCGATATGATGGTTGTTGTCACTCCTCCTCCTGAAATTTTGACTTCTTCCGACTTGGAAGAGTTTGGTAAATGTTCAAAGGCCTCAGCCTTCATTCCTCCTGCGAGTCCAACTATCTTGGGTCTCATAGACACTTCTGAAAAGTGTTATCCCTTCTGAGATTGATCCTTAGGGTATTTTAAATTCCCACGCACTCCTTGTGTTAATCCGCTCATGCCAGATCGACGGTCCAAAACCTTCCTCGATCCAACGATCCAAATTACATCGCAACTTCAGGTTTTGTAAATTTAATCGCGCCAACATGTGATTCTCCCAATGTGAGAACTCTGATCTCACCAATTCGAAGGTCAAGGAAGGTCCTGATAGATCCTTGGATCTATGGTCTAGATCACATCGCTACTTTGGGTTTCAAAGGATCTGTCCCCTTCATGATGATTACCAACATTCGTCAAACTTGTGAAGACTGAAGGAGTCGAGGCGTTAACGTTTGTGCCCCTTCTTCAGATATAACGGTCGCGACAAACCTTTGATCCTCTCGAACGGGTCTCGTCCATTCATCTTCCAAATGAAAGGATATTCCCTTTCGATACTCAAATCTCTCTATTCTTCCTAAGCTTGGTTGTCTCTAAAAGGATTAAGAGTTTTGTGCTCTTTCTCTTGAATGTAATGATTGGAAGGATTCTTCCACACATCCCTTACGTTCATTACTCAACTCTAGAACTTAAGATGATCTCGGTCTCTGCCCACCTAACAGAGACTCGGTGCATACATGCATTACCTCTCCTAAACTTAATAGGCTCCGCCCTCTCATTGAGTGTGGGGTTCAACCTCTGCAATCAGGGAAGTACTCACTCGACTCTAGGATGGTGATGAAATTCCATGGGAAAGTGCTTTTGAGGAATTAAACTAGAGCATAAGGAAATCAAGAAGATGTAGAAGTTCTCAAGGAACAAACACATACTATTAACTTAATCATTCAATACATAAACCATTTATAGGCATATAAATACAAGTAGGAATCCGTTATTTCAAATTCAAGTAACAAGGCATAAAAACACTTATCAGAACCATACGACATGATGTGACTACTGAGAGGGGTTCTCATTTCCACCCAACCATAGGCTCAATCACTCCCAATGGATTTATCACTGGCCACCACCGAGCTTAGGCCAAAATTCTTTCAGATTCAATTTCTTACTTCCATCTCAATGGAAGTTAGGGATGAAGGTTACTCTCCTTCTCCCAATACAAGAATAGATAAGGATGAAGGTTACTCTCCTTCTCGTACCTCAGTCTCTATTCTCTGTGATCAAAACCCACTTTTAACTTTCAATCCTTCCTCGGACCCGAGATATTTGACTCTCGTCTCTGCACTCTTTTCAAGTCCTCTCTGCCCACACCATGTTGGATTTCTTGCCTTCCTCAGCAAGATTGTGTGTGGCTCAAATTCCCAGTCCGTGGTCATGTCTAGAAGCCTTACATATGGACAGTCTTCCCCATCCCCTCATTAACTCTTGAGGACGTCTTCCCACCTACCAATATAACTGTAATTCATTCATGGGTCAGAGGGTTGTTCTGATATGAGAAATTAATTCCAGCATGGTACTGGTTCGGTGGAGGTTGACCCAACCATTTCAAGTCCCCTCCACCACCTTTCATAGAATTCGGGGTTTTCTCTTAGCACATCCCTTCTTTCAGTAGTCATATAACACGTAACCATTTTCTATTAAAATAACATAATTTACATTCATCTACCCTTTATACAAAGTTCCATCAAATCAAACATTCACACTTTTAGGTTTGCCATGGTTCCTTGGCCAATATAGTTATATTTTCATGCTGGGGGAAACAAGGTGTTACAATCAAGTCTTCAAGCTTCATGGCATGCCTCATTCTATTGTTTTTTATCAAGATCCCACTTTCACCAAAAAATTTTGGCAAGAACTGTCCAGGCTACAAGGCACCCAATTGCATCTCAGCACAACTTATCATCCCCAAACTAATGGTCAAATTGAATTTGTCAACAAGTATTTGGAAACACATTTGAGGTATTTTTCATATAAAAGGAAAAATCAGTGGGCTCAATGGTTACCACTTGTTGAATGGTGGTACAACACTTCTTACAATACAACTACCTGCATGACTCCTTTTGAAGTAGTACATGGACAAAATCCACCTTCGGTTCTCTCACACCTACTAGGTGTCTCGAAGGTTTAGGTGGTTGACCAAATTCTTATAGTTCGAGAGGATATTATCTCCACCGTCAAAGAGAATTTGGTCATAGCCCAGAATCGCATGAAGAATCAAGAAGATCAAGGTCACTATGAACATCAATTTGTTGAAGGATACCAGGTGTATCTTCGACTACAACCTTAAAGAAAACTTCACTCAAGGATGACCATTTTCATAAACTGGCGGCCAAATTTTATGGTCCTTATACCATTCTCAAGTGAGTGGGACAGGTGGCCTATTAGTTATATATTTCCCAGACATTCTAAGATCCATCTTGTTTTTCATGTCTCCCGCTTAAAGAAGGTGATTGGAACTAAGTGCCAAAATCAAACCAACCTTCCTGAGTTGGATGAAGAAAGATCCATCTGGTTGCAACCACAAGCAATTTTGGACCAGCGTGAGCATCTTCTGTGTCATCGCACCATCAAGGAAGTGTTAGTCCAGTGGAAATATATAACTCCAATAGATGCCACTTGGGAAATAGATCCCATTCTGCAACAATTTCCTCATCTCAAGCCTTGAGGACAAGGTTGTTTTTAAGGAGGATGTCATGCTAGGGACCTAACCTCCCTAACCCCTCACGTAGGTAGAATAATATATTTCCATGTAATAAAGACCAATATTAATAAGGCCTAGAAATAAGGGAGAATATGTCAAATGTAAGAAGACCTAATATATTATTCCACTTCTAAAAGGATCTTCCTCTAGATTGTTCTTTTGGATAGATAGATTTAGTATAAATAGGAGTAGAGGGTATGGGAATTTTTTTCTTAAAGAATTATTATAATATAGCTTTTCTCTGTTGGAGGTTTCCCCCTCGAAGAGGAAAGTGAACATTGTTGCCTATCAATAAGGTATAATTATGGTGTTGTGGTTCCATATAATTTGTTTTTTTGTTGTTATCTCTGCGGTATTTTCTTATTCAGTTTCTATAACAATTTTATTATATTCATTATTTCTCTTTTATGCTAATATAATAGACCTGGTACCTTATACAAAGAATAATTCCTAAAGTTGATCCAAATTATTTTGAGAACAACATGAAGACAAAAATATAACCGATATATAACAAGGAAATGCACAAAGATAATGCGGAGAACACAAAAATATAGTGAAAACCCACTTTTATTAATGAACAAGAGAGAAAAACAGTATAGAACACAAACTTGCAGAATGGGGCAACCTATCTCTGAAAATAAAGAGATATTGGTTGTGCTTCATTCGCAACAAGATTTACATCACACTCCATTGCATGCTTAAAGGGCCTCCTTCACCTCAATTATATATGAGAGAGTGATAGGAGAACAATTCCCATGATGTATGTGGGATAAATTGGACTAAGTTTATAAAATTCCATAGGCATGTAAAACATTAGGACTTCCTAGGTGGTCACCCATCCTAGTACTACTCTAGATTGAGTGTGCTTAATTATGGAGTTCTAATGGGATATGATGCATTAACACTATGTTGTATGAATTTACATAAAACCATTAGGAAATCATTACATGATGTCTGTAATTAACAAATGAAGATGAAATTACATTCCATTCCCCATCAAAAGGGTGAATATCATGGTTTATCAAAACTACAGGCTCAAAATGGTGATTCAATGAAAAAGGTGGATGGCCACCATGATCAATCTGGATCATTCCTCCCCCCTTAGGAAGAAATGGTCCCCATTGCCTCAAGTTCCCGTGGCATATGGGGAGACTTCTTCTAGATCTAAATCTTGGTGCACTGCTTTCCTTGTTGAAGAAGTTGTCATGTTTAGCTTGTTGAAGGTTGTCATGAACCTGTTGTTGGAGGGGTTGGATTTTTTCAACCAATATAGCTACATGATCTACCTGAGAGTGGGAGGAATATATTTTTGAAGATGAAGAATGAAGAGTATGAAGGGTTATTTTATAACCTTTATTGATTGGGTAGTGTGGAGGCACCCCCGTAGGTGCAACAAGAACATATTGGGACTCTTATACAATCTTGTCGATATTCTTTTGAAGGATATAAAGGTCTTGGGTTGAGGCTAAAATGGTTGCATTATCCTTTTGTTTACCTTCTGATGTAATTTTTAAGAAGCTAAACTTTGCAGTATGAGAGATTACTTTGTGGAATTTTTTGGGTGGGACAATAGTCAGAACTACCTTTGGTATCCTATATAGTTGACCCCCCAGAGTAACAATGACTCTATGGAGTTGAGACACATAAAAAAAATGATTCCTTCACATATGTGTCTAGCCTAATATAACATCACAGACTTCTAGTGGGGCAACATCACACAATACCTCATCCTTAAAGGGCTTGATCCCATAGTACAAGTGACAATATTGGCTGACACAAAAATCTTGACCTTAGCGAAGCCACCCGATGTTGTATGGTTACGAGTGTGGTCTTATTGGAAAATACAACTTCTTGACAACCTATGATAAGATTATGTTCTTTTGGCTTCTGCTATCAATAATAAAATGCAGTGGCCCCCCTTCACCCACATATGTGAATGGAAGAGTCACTCCCCCTCCTCAAGATCCTCTTTTGGTTTGATTGTTGTAGTTGCAACAATAGAAATGGGTTATGCATCAATGATCTATATCCTTTTATTATTTTTTGAATCAGGGTTTGAGTCGGGGTTCGACTCTTTGTCTTTGATCTCCGACACCAATGACTATATTGAGCGACATTCATTAGTGTTGTGCCTATTGGATCATGTTATCATTGATGCCAATGGTTTGATTGATTGATGTCAAGTGATTGATCGATGTAAAAGGATTGATTTACTGATGATTTATGTAATATAATATGTAGTGTCCTTGATGAGAATGCATAGATGAAGATGGATCAATGAGTTGTCATTGATACATGATGAAGATGGATCGATGTGGTTCCATTGGTATATGATGCATTGTTGTAAAAATGTATAGATGACTCATTATTGTCTTATCATAATTGATAAGGTGCACAAATGGATGAACTCCAAAGTGGTCCCCTTATGGTGAAATCCCTCACGGGAAGACGCTTTGCGGATTGAGTTATCCTAGAAGAATGGTTGGAGGACCCATGCTCTCATTATTGTCTTATCATGATTGATAAGGTGTACAAATGGATGAATTCAAAAGTGGTCCCCTTATGGTGAAAGCCCTCACGGGAAGACGCTTTACGGATTGAGTTATCCTAGAAGAATGGTTGGAGGACCCATGCTTGTATGAGGAATAACGAGATGAAGATCAAGGAAATTGTTGGTGAAACTATCCT
>ML776787.1:30363-55855 GCA_009831015.1 Picea engelmannii | reverse complement strand
AACTGGTTATAAATGAAAACAATGGGTAATGAATAAATGTTGAATGCTAATTGATGAGTTTTTGTGCAAGAGGGAAGTTTTGGGAAAAAGAGCCCCACACTCATTCACCCCCCCTCTAAGTGTGGTAGGTGTGTCCAACAGTGCCAAGGGTTGTTGTGGAACTCACACCACTTTATGGTGTCTTTATTAGACTTCCCATTACCCTTATTTTCCTACATATAGGAATATCTCTCTTGAGGTTGGACTTCCTTGATTTGTCCTTCATTATGTGAGTTAGATTTGCATTTGATATGCTTCTTCCACTTACTCTGTTACTTAAATTTATGCTCAATTTTGACTACATATCAGTAAGCATATCCTAGTGAGGAGATGTCCAATAAATCCATCTATGTTTCGATGTACCTATGTAGACCACTGTGGTACTTCAAAACGAGGTGCCACTCAGAGTCTTTGATACCCAACTTTGAGAGTAAGGTAAGAAATATTTTGGTTTATTCTGACACTGTCTGGTCTCTTTTATGATGTAGAGTTGTCCATCTCATGTATTGGTCATGATAGTTTTCGACAGGGTAGAAATCCTCCTTTATGGAATATACAAAGGCTACCCAAGTGGTTTCTCTACAAAATAGTGTAGATTCATCCGCCGTGTACCTCTCCCAGTAACCTTCTCACCAAGCTCTGACATGGGGAAGGTATTTAAGAAGCACGAAGGTGATCTTTTCACTATCGAAAAATATTTGGACAGAGTAATAACGTTCTCGAAGATTCAACCATTTTTCTAGAGAATCTGCATCTATCTAGCCTTCAAATAAGGGGATATCAAAATTGGCATGTACCTTGAAGGGTGTCACACTTACAAAATATATTCTTATTGAACATGACTCAGTCATTGCCATCGGTAGTCTTCGAAGGATATGAGAAAAATTATCCATCATCTCGTTCCTTTGTCGCATGAGGGATTCCTCGAGCAACATCTTGAAATAATCTCTTGCTTTTTCATCTCTCTTTTCTTCCACCATGGGAGGTTACTTGGTCTGGCGAGATAATTTTCCCTCAAGAGAAACTAGCTCGAGACCCAACTCTCTATACCCTAACCTTGTTGGGGACCTATTTTGAGAAATGACAAGGAGCATCCTGCTTTGAGACCACTCACCCAAATTATTTTGAGAACGACATGAAGAGAAAAATATAACCTATATATAACAAGGAAATACACAAAGATAATGAAGAGAACACAAAAATATAGAGAAACCCCACTTCCATTAATGAACAAGAGAGAAAAACATTGTAGAACACAAACTAGCATAATGGAGCAACTATCTCTAAAAAGAAAGAGATGTTGACTACACTTCATTCACAAGAAGCTTTACATCACTCTCCATTGCATGATTAAAGGGCCTCCTTCACCTCAATTATATATGAGAGAGTGAGAGGAGAACAATTCCCATGATGCATGTGGGATAAATTGGACTGAGTTTATAAAATGCCATAGGCATGTAAAACACTAGGACTTCCCAGGCGGTAACCCATCCTAGTACTACTCTATCCTAAGATCACTTAACTGTGAAGTTCTAATGGGATCTGGATCTTTAGTGCTATGTTGTAGGAATGTACATAACAACACTAGGAAATCATTACATGATGTCTATAATTAAAAAATGAAGATGACACTACATTCCATTCCCCATCAAAAGGGTGAATATCATGGTTTATCAAAACCATAGACTTAAAATGGTGATTCATTGAAAAACGTGGATGGCCACCGAGATCCATCTAGATCAAAAGTATACATGTTTCAAGGTGAGATCACAAATATTAAGCCACCAAATTTAAATGGTGAGCACAGGAAAGGATAAGAGGCATAGGCTGGCCATTGGAAATTAAGAAATATCTCTAGGTGCATGATTACCCCTACTGAGTAAAATATATAATTGCCACCTACCACTTGTAAGGAAAGGAAACCATGTGGTGGGATCAGCTCAAACAAGACAAGAACCTAGATGAGAAGAGCATCTCATGGAGGCAGTTAAAAAGATATTTCCAAGAGAAATATTTGTCTGAACATTATTATGAAAGGAAGGTGAAAGATTTCTTTGAACTCAAATTGTGAACCATGAAAATGGGGGAATATGAGAAGCATTTATTTGAATTGTTGAAGTATATTGAATTCATCAAGGATGAGAAGGTCAAAATCCAAAGGTTTATAAGTGGGTTACCCTCCTTATGTAGCGACAAGATCCAATATGAGAACCCTAATACTTTGGAGGAGACCATAAGGAGGAAAAGGCATCTTTATGAGCAAAGAAGAGGAAGGCCAATTTTTCAAAAGGCTTGGAATGACAAGATGAAAGGGAAAAAACATCAAAGGAAGAAATGTTTTAAGCCACCAATTTTCAGGAACAACTCCCAAGAAAATAAATGAGGTCATTCAACCCAAAATGAGCACATGATTGTGGATTCATTTGGGAAAAGGCCAAGGAAGAAACCTATACAATGTTGGGGATGTGAGGGAAATCACTTATATAGGGAATTCCCTCACAAAGGAGAAAGAATGAGGACTTCACACAACATTAAAGAGGTTGAAATAGTGGAAGAGATGGGAGGAATCATGCCAATGATTTATTCAGCCTTGGACAACAAGCAAGATGGATATCAATCCCCTATGATCGAAGTGGAAGGTAAGATTGACAATGAGACCATAGAAATTTTAATTTATTCTGGAGCTAGCCATAGTTACATAAATTATAACAATGTTTGAAGATGTCACTAACAAAGGAGTAAGCATAATAAATATTGGTTAGTTCAATTATCCATAATAGCTAAGAGAAAGATCAATGAGTTGGTTAAATATTGTCAAATAGACATGAGTGGACTCAACACAAAGGTAGATGTAAACATCATACCATTGGGTTCATATGACTATCTAATTGGCATGGATTGGTTGGAAAAACACCATGTTGTCCTAGAATGTTACAACAAGACAATCACATGTCTTGATGAATAAGGGAAATAAGGAAAGATTCAAGGCATTCCAAGAGTTGTAGTTGTTAGAGATATTTCAACTATCTAGTTGAAGAAGAGTTTTAGGACGGGATGTCATATTTTTGCAACCCATATGGAAGAGGCAGCCAAAGATAAAGTTGAAAACATGGAAGACCATCCAGTCTTAAAGGATTTTGAGGATGTTTTCAGAGAAATACCAGGATTTCCACAAAAAAGAGACATTGATTTCTCTATTAATTTGGTACTAGGAGTGTCCCCAGTGTCCAAGACACCATCGATAATGGGTACCACAGAATTGAAGGAGTTGCAGATGCATCTTGAAGAGTTGTTAACGAAGGGGTATATATGCCAAAGTGTGTCACCTCGAGGAGCCCTGGTTCCTTTTGAAAAGAAGAAATGTGGAACCTTGAGGATGTGTATTGATTTCAGACAGCTAAATAAGGTCACCATAAAAAACAAGTATCCTTTACCAAGAATTGATGATTTTTTTTATCAGTTGAAAGGTGCAATAATTTTTTCCAAGATTGAATTGAGATAAAAATATCATCAAGGATAAATAAAGAATACATCAAAAAGACATCATTCAAAATAAGATATGGGCATTATGAATTCATAATAGTTCCATTTGGACTATCAAATGCCCCAACAACCTTTATGTCTTGGATGAATGGAGTGTTTAGGGAGTACATGCACAAGTTTGTAAATGTGTTCCTAGATGATAAAATCATCTACTCTAAGTCAAAAGAGGAACATGAGAAACATTTAATAATAGTATTGCAAGTTTTAAGAGAACTTAAATTATATGCTAAGATAAGTGCATCTTTTACCAAAAGACAATTCACTACTTGGGGCATATAATTTTAGCAATAGAGATAGAAGTTGATCCTGAGAAGATAGAGGACTTTAAAGGATGCCCAACACCAAATAATGTGATTAGTATCAATTCCTTCATGGGTCTTTCTAGTTATTACCAAAGATCATAAAAGGATTCTCAAAGATTACAATTCCAATCACTTATTTGCAAAATAAGGGAGTAAAGTTTGAATGGGCTTCCAAGTGTGAAGAAAGATTCTAGTAGTTGAAGGAAATATTGACAAGTGCACCAATATTGAATAATTTGGATCCAAATGAATATTTGTTTGTTCGAATTGATGCATGCAAGGAAGGGATCGATGGAGTCCTTAGTCAAAAGGATCATGTGGTATGTTATGAGTCCAAAAAACTAAAAGAGCATGTAATGAATTATGCCACCCATGATCTAGAGTTAGCAACAATTGTACTTGCATTAAAATTGTGGATATGTTACCTCATGGGTAAGAAATTTGAGCTAAGGAAATATCATTTTGGTATGAAACATTTGTTTGGACAACCAACACTATATGATAGAAAAACTAGATGGTTGGAATTTCCGAGTGAATATGACTTTGAAATTAAGCACATAAAAGGCAAGGAAAATCAAGTGGTTGATGCACTCAATAGGAGAGATCATGAAGTGCATGTTGTAACCATTATTATGTACAAAACTAATCTAAAAGATCAATTATTGCAATAGAAAATTCAGATTATCATTATGTAAAAATAAAAATAAAAACATTATAGCAAGGTAATTTTTAGCATAAATTGAATTCTTATCAGTTGAAAGAAGATGGAATTCTCATGTACAAAGATAAGGTATATGTTTGTAATTATAATGAGATGAAAAATGCAGTGTTGAAGGAAATTCATAATGTATCATATGTCAGGCAACCAATATATCAGAAAACAATTGCAGCCATAAGAAGCCAATATTTTTGGCCATGAATGAAGAAAGAAGTGGCTAATTACATAGCCAGATGTCTAGAATGCCAAAAGGTGAAGAAATAGCATAGATGCCCATCAGGTTTGCTACATCCATTTCCCATTCTAGAATGGAAGTGGGGAGTTGTCATAGTTGATTTTATTACCAAGCTGCCAAAAATAATGAAGCAACATGATTCCATCATGGTGGTGGTGGATAAATTGACTAAGGAAATGCATTTTATTCCAGTAAATAGTACACACAAGGAAACAAATATTGAATCAATATACATGAAAGAATTGAAGGGACCATAATAATAATAGTGTAGGCCATTCAATGTAAGTTGGACTAGGTCCACTATATTTAGATCAGGCCCACTATGGTAGTTAGATATATTATTATAAACATAATAAATATAAGAGGACTTATTATAAGGTTCTATTTCTATAGGGTTCCTCCTATGGAATGTTCTTAGTGGTTGGTAGCACTATATAAAGGGGTTCAAGCAATGTAATGAGACAATTTGTGAAGTATTGTATTTGGAGAATGTATCTCATTAGGAGGTTTCCACCTCAAAGAGGAAAGTGAACAGGATACGATCCCTTCCATTATAGGATCCATTGTATGTTGTTGCCCTACCCTAATGGTTTTGGTGATAATATATTTTATTTTGAATATTGTTCTTGGTATCTCTTGTGGTGATTATATTTGTGGATCTTTGGTACTTAACACTTTGATTACCTTCCTGACTAATTAGAAAGGAAATTAAAATACCGATAATTTTGGCATCGTTGTCGGGGAGTTACTGGAGGCACAATAGTATTCTTGCATTGCTATTAAGTTCACGCATAGAAGAAAATACAAAGGGAAAAAAAAAGAGTAGTATCTTGTAAGAAACATTAATATGTAGTAGTTTCACAAAGAAATATTTTACAACACTCTTACTCTAATAAAAGAAAAACATATTTTCTCATTAAATAGAGTTTACATATCTTAGAATGTTGTTTTCAATTCATGAAAATAAGTATGGATCCTTAAGGTATATTTAGTATCTCTATTAAAAAAACTTGAGATACTAACCATATAGGAAACTCAGTCAGAGGAGAGGGTTCATGGAATGCCATTTATCAAGCACCGACAACCAACTCTTCAGCAAAGAGGAAGCATACAACCATGATCCAAGAATTAGAGAAATCAATTGGTATTGCAACAAAGTTCGTATCTTCAATACAAGAAAAAACCCTATTTCACACGATAAATCCAACCAATATAGAAGGAATTTTCAGTGGGAAACTTGATAAAAAATTTGATTCGAACCCTATTCAAAATCGAGTAGGATTCATTTCTTTTGAATACTCAATTAACCATATATTTTTGCACAAGATGGTAGAATGAGAAGCAAGAATTTTCAAGGAAGATACTATTACATTGGAATTCCCAATCAGGAATTCCAAGGGGGAAATGTAGATGAATAATATTCAAAATTCATACTCTTCCAACCTCAATGTAATGGTGAGAAAAGTCCCATATATGTTTCTCTTCAAGTTTGATGTTCTCTATAGAAGATATGCCTATGTTTGGGATTCCCAAAAATTAAAACTATTCCCTACCACATTGAAGAACATGGCACTCCAATGGTTTATGGGCTCAATGGAAACAACATTGGGACATGGGAAGAAATGAAGAAGGAATTTTTAGTAAAATACCAAGACTATTGCAAGGACAAGGACCACAAAGAGGAAACTTTTAGGATGTCTTGACTCCTAGAAAAAATATTGAATTCTGGAAGACTATGCAGCACGGTTCAAGTATAGTATATAGTGTTCAATATAAAGTCAATTGTATGAAGAGATGTTACAAATTATGTTGTTAAGAGGAATTAGGAAATATTGAATCGATATCCTAAACCTCATGGGGATGGGAGATGTCTCTAAATTGACCTATGTGGAAATTTGTGAGCTTTACAAAATATATTCAAGAGGATCTTCTAGGCTAGGAAAGGGGCCAAGAGACATCATATCCTGGATCGCCAAAGCACCAGGAGGACGCATTACCAGGGAATAAATTGGAAACCATCTAGAATATTTCAAAATTGACATGCTTGGTTCTATGTGTTAGTGTTAGAAGTCAACTCAAGACTGTTATTGAGTTAAGCCTAACACACCTTGTTTCAAAATGTTCAATAGGGGTTTTAATATGGACAAATATTTTCTCGGTTTGAAAGGGAATAATGATATGATCCATTAAGATCACTCACCTAAGTGAAAAAAGTTAGGTAAACAAAACTGATGGACAAAAATTTAATATTTTAAGTGGTGTGATTGGGAGAAGGGGAAAAACAAAGACTGATAAATACACCAATAAAAGATCTTGTCCTTAATGTCTTTATGTAGTAGAGGAATAAAAATTTATCCAGAATTCATTCTAAATAAGATTTAAGGAGGAAAACACCAATGTGGCACAAATTACTAAAACCCTTTAAAGAAACCTTCTCAGCACAAAAATCATTTGTCATAAGCTCGTATAACATCAACAAAGTGTTCAGAGGAAAACACGAAGATGATAAAAAAAGAGAGATAATAGACTAACCATCAATTTCATTAGTATTTGAATTATTTACATAGTAAATATAGATCAAAAACGTCTTAAGATATGTAATATCAAGGCGAAAGAATGGATTCAACCCCTTTGTAGCTCTCTCTCAATCCCTCAGACTGAAAATCCCCCTTTTACATATGATTTTCCATGAGCTTTATAGATATATGAGATAGAAACTATATCCTCAAAGTTTCGATATGATCTACTCAAAATAGACATAGATGACACCTCCTAGGGTCGAACTTTCACTTACTCAAATCAACAAGATTACAAAAAATCTAGAAAATCAGTCCCATACCTAAAATCTAGGGTTTGAAATTTAGAGCATTAAATACATTCAAATAAAATCAAATATTTGAGAATATTTAGAAAAAATATCCTCCTTGAACATCCATGTGTATTCCTGAATTGACACCTGATCTTGGCACATGTGGAATCGAACTAAGGGCTAATTGTCCCATTTCACAGCATATGGAGAATTTATGAAAAAAACGTTGTAAAGATATGATTGTATCTCTCAAACCATGACACCTGTGTGAAAAATGAGGGAGGTATTTGTATATAAGATTATTCTTGAGAAAACACTCTTTCATTTTTTCCAAATACGTCTCCATATCCTCATAATATGTTCCCAAATATGATGATTAAAAAATGAAAAATCCTGTATTTTCAAATCTAAAAAATGAGTTGTAAAGCTCTGCTTGTATATCCCAAACCATGAAACCTGTGTAAAAAATGAGGGACAATTTTTTATATGATTTCATGATTGAGAAAAACCTCTTTCCGTTTTTCAAAATACCTCTCCATATGGTCATAGTCAGATTTTGAAATTGACTACAAAAACAGTCATTTCCAGAAAATCTCTTGTTTTTTGTGTGGAGAGCTACGGGAACTTCCTGTAGCAACGTACAAAAAAATAGTTTTTCACATTTTCAACCCATTTCCTTGCCTGGGTTACAACGGATAGTAAAAAAAAGAGGAATGACACCTTAGATACAAAAAACAAAAAAGGTTTCTTTCGTTATCCATCATTTTCGGTCATAGTTTAGGATTTATATAAGAGGTGAAGTTCTCAAACTCTCAGATATCCATGAAAAACAGATGAAGCTGCTTTAGCCAGCAAATCCAAACTATTTAGTCTAGTCATCTGGGAGTAAGAACAATTTTTCGTTCTCATCGGCTTATCCCCTTGGTGTCTTGGTGCTTAACTTCGATAGTTTGTGGACTAATTGGAGATTGGGCCCGTGGGCCCAATATTATTTTAGCCAAATTTATTAATAAAAATAAATAAAAACCATACATAAAGACCGAGGAGAAAAATTGTCTTAAAAACCAATTTAAATTCAAAAATTTTCAAACTTTGAATCTTGTCAAAGAGAACCTGAAGATCTTAACCAAAAATGTGAATCTCATGCATTTCCTACCAAAAATTGATGAAGGCGCTGCCGGAAGTTCCCGTGTAATTATTTTTTCTTTGAAATTGCTCAAGACAGAAAGAGTGCTAAAATGGGCTTCATGGGGGATGGAATTCTCCCTATGAGATGCCAAGAACAGGCAGATATGTGCCTTATCCATTAGACTATAGATTCATTCACCACCTTCCAAACCTCTGCAATTTATTCAAATTTTGAAAACACACTGTTGAAAAAAAAAATATTGTTGCATACTGTAGTTTGCCCATACTGTATAAACTGAAGCAAACCAAATTCTCAGAAAGATATATTATTCATCCTACACTACTATACTCTAACCAACTCTCCAATTTTCTCAAGTAAAATAAAATTTCCATAGTAGCCATGAAAATAGCTTCACAACTAATAGAATCGCATGTCTACAATTGATTAATGGATAACAACAGAGATATAATAGTAGCTATAAATTCTTTGGAAAACCATACTCACCTTCAAATGTCATTGATATGGTGAAATTCGAAATCTTCAAAGAATTTAAAAGATAAGACTCCAACATTAGTGCTACTGTGTCTTCAAAACCAAGATCACAAACATGTTGATCTAGAATAGATGATCACCATTTCATGAATTCTCTTTTGTTGATAAAAATGTGACCTCCATGTTCCTTCAACAACAACAACCCTTTCCCATGACGATCAGGAGAAACAAAAAAAAATTGATCATGCAATATAAATCCCTGGCTAAAACTTGAAAACATATAATCCTGGAGATCATCATAAACAAACAAAGATTGTTGATTTCCTGTATGAACATTCAAGTGCTTTGGAGCAGCAGTTGTTTCCTCAACAAAATAATCATGTGACACTTCAATAGTATGATTAAAAGGGTTCCTACTATGATCAACTGAAAACATTCCACAAAGCAAATTATCCTTTGAAAAATGACCCTCATGATCATCCTTGTAAACATAATCAGCTCTTGGCTCATAACTAGAAACATATTTAACTATATTTGTAAATTCACTTTGTTGGTATAAGTTATGAGAATATAAATCTACGTTCTCATTAGTAGAAAAATCATGTTTATCAATTTCAAGACCTAAGAAAGAATTGAAATATGAAAATGATGTAGAAAGTTGTCCCAAATATGACTTTTGTTCGTAAAAATCCTCCTATCCATATCCTTCTTCTAGTTGATCTTCATCCAAATCTGATTCATTCTTCTCATAATATTTACTTTGTTCAAAAATTTCATCCCAAAACTTCTTTGGAAGCCTCCCATAGGCTCGAAAATTCTCCTCGATCTCCTCAGCATTACTAAAATTTGTTCAAGGGATGAGGATGTCCTCTCTTTGAGATAAAGGAACAACTCATGATGTTGAGCTAGCATATAATATACCATGGCACCGATTTCAGAAGTTCGGATCTCCAAAGGCATACTGCAATACAAAATGTGAAATCTCATGTTCAATGTAGCAAGGGCTTCTTCCATCCCTCTTCTCATATTATTAAGTTCGATCAAATACTCATCAACTGATTTGCTTTCACCCCAATATCTCAAGAATACACAAAGAAAATCATTCCACAAAAAAATAGAACAAGCCTTCAGATTTCTAAACCATAAAGTAGCATCCCCGACCAAGGATTTGAAAAATAACCTTAATATAACATCCTTGTGCATGATTTTGAAATTATCAATGAAATCCTCAAAATCTCCCATGTGTTTTTCAGCTGTAATATGATGGTCTCCTTTAAACACAAGAAGATAATCAAAGAACATATGAGGGTAAGCATTTAGGATAGGAGGCAGCTTGAGAGGTTTAAAAATTCTTTTATTCTTAATTGAACTTCAGAAGGTGGAACACAAAGGTCAATTGGTTGATTGCAAGGTTCAACAGGGACCTCATAAGGTGTATCAACTTTGTAATCCACAGGTTTACAATATGAGTCAACTTCAGCAAAAATTGAAACATAGACCTTAGTTTTTTCAATAGGTTCACATGATGGGATAAAATCAAGGTCAATAGTGCATGAAGAGGACAAATATTCATTACCCAGGGGAGAATATGCATTTGTAGGATTTCAATCATCTGAATAAAGAAAGCAAAGTATAATCCTCTTTACATGCAAAGGGAAAGACAAGAATGAGTTGATAAAGAAGAACAAAAGTTCATGGAGAAATCTAATGAGTTGATACCTTGTTTTGCCCTCTGTGCTTTCATTTTTCTATCAATAGGATTCTTCCTCCAGTGGAGTCTTAGATTGTGGAGTTGTCAGGTGAATGATATGCAGTCTGATATATGTTCACTTCTTGTTCACCATCAAGAAGAGAATATGATTGATGTCATTCTCCCAAGGAATATTACTTCGTTCATTTTGTTCCTTGACAATGACACCAAAAAATGTTAGCACTAGAAGTCAACTCAAGACTTCTATTGAGTTAAGCCTAACACACCTTGTTTCAAAATGTTCAATAGGGATTTTAATATGGATAAATATTTGCTCAGTTTGAAAGGGAATAACTATATGATCCGTTAAGATCACTCGCCTAAGTGCAACGACTCAGGTAAACAAAACCGATTGCTAGAAATTTAATATTTTAAGTGGTGTGATTGAGAGAAGGGGAAAAACAAAGACTGATAAATACACCAATAAAAAAATCTTGTCTTTAATGTATTTATACGACAGAGGAATAAGCCTTTATCTATAATTCATTCTAAATAATATTTAAGGAGGAAAACCCCAATGTGGAAAAGACTACTAAAACCCTTTAAATCAAACTTCTCTGCACAAAAAATTGTTTGTCATAAGCTCGTATAACATCAGCAAAGTGTTTAGAGGAAAACATGAAGATGATAAACAAAGAGAGATAACATACTAACCATCAATTTCATTAGCAGTTGAAGTCTTTACATAGGTAATATAGATCAAAACAGTCTTAAGATATGTAATATCAAGCCAAAAACAGGGATTAACCCTGTTTGTAGCTCTCTCTTAGTCCCTCGGACTGAAATCCCCCCTTTTACATATGATTTTCCCTGAGATTTGTAGATCTATGAGATAGAAACTAGATACTTAAATATTGGATATGATATACTCAAAATATGCATAGATGACACATCCTAGGGTCGAATTTTCACTTAGTCAAATCAACAATATTACAAAAAATATGGAAAATCAGTCCCATACGTAAAATATAGGGTTTCAAATTTAAAGCATTAAATACATTCAAATCAAATAAAATATTTGAGGATATTTAGAAAAAATATCCTCCTTGAACATCCATGTGTCTTATTGACTTGGCACCTGATCTTGGCATGTGTGAAATCAAACTAAGGGCTAACTGTCTCATTTCACAGCATATGGAAAATTTCTGAAAAATGAGTTGTAAATCTCTGCTTGTATCTCCCAAACCATGACACCTGTGTGACAACTCAGGGAGGTTTTTGTACATGAGATTGTTCTTTAGAAAATAATCTTTCCATTTTTCAAAATACCTCTCCATATCCTCATAATTGTTTCCCAAATATGATGACTAAAACAGAAAAATTCATGTATTTTCAAATATGAAAAATGAGCTATAAAGCTCTACTTGTATATCCCAATCCATTACACATGTGTAAAAACTAAGGGAAGTTTTTTGAGATGAGTTCATGATTGAGATAAACCTCTTTCATGTTTTCAAAATAACTCTCCATATGGTCATAGTATGCGTTTGAAATTGACTGCAAAACAATCATTTCAAGAAAATCCCCTCTTTACTGTGTGGACAGTTGCGGGAACTTCATGTAGTGGCATAGAAAAAAAACAATTTTGCACGTTTTCAACTCCTTTCCTTGCCCATGTTACAAATGATCATAAAATAAATAGGAATGAAACCTTAGATACTAGAAACACAAAAGGTTTCTTCTGTTATCCATCATTTTCAGTCATGGTTTAGGATTTTTATAAGAGGTGAAGTTCTCAAACTGTCAGATCTCCATGAAAAATAGATGAAGATGCTTTGGCAAGAAAATACAAACTATTTTTTCTATTCTACTAGGATTGAGAATGATTTTGCATTATCATGAGCTTATCCCCTTGGTGTCTTGGTGCTTAACTTTGAAAGTTTGTGGACTAATTGGAGATTGGGCATGTGGTCCCAATATTATTTTAGACAAATTTATTAATATAAATAAATAAAAACCATGCATAAAGGTCGGGGAGCACAATTGGCTTAAAAACCAATTTCAATTAAAAAAAAATCAAACTTTTAATATTACCCAAGAGAACTTGAAGATCTTAACCAAAAATGTGAATCTCAAGAATTTCCTACCAAAAATTGATGAAGGTGTTACTGGAAGTTCCCATAGCAAAAGATTTTCCTTGAAATTGCTCAAGACCGAAAGAGTTCTAACACTATGATTTCACATTGAAAATCGAGAGGAAGCAAGAGGAAGCATAGCTAGATCTTTTAATATTATACCCTAAGTGTTGCAAGAAGCACCCTTTGAAGGAATTCCCAATGAATAGAATTGATATTTGTGGCATCATGAGTAATATCATGCCAATGGTAATTTCCCTTCCTTACCAATACTAAAAACATTCTACAAAGATGAAAATGCATAAACTAAGCAAGTATTCTTCATATCTTAGAACATCCATAGTATCCTTGCCCCCCAGGTATGGGTATAGATCCTTTGCAATATTACAATACTTGGACTAACCAACAATTGCAATAACCATCTCAGCCTTGGTACCCCTATATGTCTCAAAAACATTAATGGATGTTGCCACCAACTGGTAACCATCCACATCAGCAAGGATGGTGGAATCCTCCCATTGGGGGCCAACAACAAGATCCCTTCCAGTTTCCTCAACAACCCCATATTCTACCTATGCAGTTTCCACCAGAGAAACAGATCCAATTACCTACCAATAATCCTCCTCCTTTCCCACAACTCCCTACACAACCTACATGTAACCCAAATAATAAAACAAAAATTACATATAATATTGAGCTACCCAGTTGTAATGTCCTGAGCCAATTTTTCTGCTCATAACACTAACTGTTTACTATTTGTTATGTTTGTTCATGTGTTTGCAGGTGTATCCATAAAGATGTGCATTTGGATTATTCAATGTTGATTGACCAATAGATATGAAGCATACAATCATAAACAAGACAAGAGATATAAGAACACTAGTATATAATCAACAATGTCATATCTCACCTTTATTTAGATAGTAAGGAGATCTCATATACAAGAGATCTGCAGATCTGGAAGAAAGTCCCAATAATAACAAAATGGGTTTCCAGCCGATACAATGAGAATAACAATACAAAGATAAATGACTCCCAAAGGTTGTAAGAGAATGTATCCAAGCCTCCAAAGGCCACCAACAAGCAAATCTAACTGGAGATAGAAGAACCTAGTCAATACACTACCAAACCTCTTCAACTAGCTGAGTTGTTCCCTGCTATGGATGCTGCCAAACCCTCAAGTTTCATCCCACCCATTCTTGACCTCCAAATCCTTCCAAAATCACCCGTAATGTAGATAGGACTGATAGAAACCTCCGCACCAATTCTCAAGAAAATATGAGAAGTGTTTCTCCTCCAACTAGACAATCTCTAAACTGGATTGCGCCCTCCCTAGTTTGATAAAGTCAAAGAGGATATGTTCTCCCCTCTAGGAACCTCCAAATACGACCAAAATCTACTGGATCATAGATCAGGACACTGCTACCAATATGATAAAGTATAAAGCCAATCTATGAATATTTGAGCCTTCAAACACTAAAAACCACTTTTTGTAATGCACCCTCCTTTTCTCCAATTCATGCCAAGCTCATAGAAATAAACTACGAAGGTAAAATCCTTCGGAATAGACCAAGAATGATTCCAAGGACCCTATGAAGAGAACCTAGGTGTTACTTTTCCAAAATACCTCCTCCTTCCTCTAGATTGAACCAATATCTCCAAGATGGTGCACCCCCTAGATGGAAACCCCCCTAGGTTGCACCCTACCTTGGAAACTACCTGTAGAACCAGCCTGCAACACTGTAGAATGGCGTGGGAGGATTATTTCACCTCTGGAACCAATCCTGGATCAAGGAAGGTGGGATCTTTCACCACGGAGTTTAGACTAAAAACCCTCAAAATTGATTGTGCTCAAGAGCTCCAATGCAAATAAGATAATAATCCATAATGATTAAGGCGTGTGCCCTTACATTTCCTTTATATCTCCTATATATTCCTCCATTGATATAGTTTACCCCTAGGGTTAACCCTTAACCTAACTCATATTTTTTCTTTTTCTTCGATGAGTTACCCTTTTTACACAAAGTCAACTTAACTTTAGAATATTATGTTTTATGGTTGAATTTGTCCCCAATATGCCTGACACTATAGTCTAGTGGGGAAAACTATACTATCGAGTCTCTCCAACCCTCTTCATCAAGAGGTAGGGGACATTACAATCTCCCCTATAAGAAATTGCTTGCCCATAAGAAATTTTGAACCTATCTCTTAGATCAACTGCTCCCCTTCCCACGTGACATCCTCCATAGGTAGATTCTTCCACTTAACCAAATATTATCTTATGATTATTTTCCTTAGCTTCCTCTCCTCGATTTCAAGTATCTCCTCTGGTAACAGTACCAATTTTCCTTCTTCATACATGAGTGGAAATTCCTCGATAGGATTGATATGCTTGTCGATGGCCCTCTTCAAACACGAAACATGAAAGACATTATGTATTTTGTTTCCCTGTGGTAGATCCAACTCATAAGACACGGTTCCTACCCTCCTATTGACTCTGTATGGACCAAAGAAATGAGTTTGGATCTTCTCTACACCACTTCTATTAATAGATTCCTGTTGGTATGGTTGGAGACTCAAATAAACCAAGTCATCGACCTCAAAGGTGCGCTCAACTCTGTTCTTGTCTACTTGTACCTTGTGTTGATTATGTTCCCTTTTTAGGTGATCCTTCAATTCTTTGAGGATGTACTGACTCTGTTGAATCTATTCCTATACCATGGCAGCCCTGTTGTCTCCAAAGGAAATATCTACAAAGGACAGAGGGTCATAGATGTATAAGGATCTGAATGGAATCATACCAATGGACATATGATGAGTGGTGTTGTAACAATATTCCCCCAAGTGAAGAAATTTGACCCATGATTTCTGATGTCTTGCCACATAATTTTTGAGGTAGCCTTCAACCCATTTGTTGACTATCTCTATCAATCCATCCATCTGCGGGTGATAACTGGTACTAGGTGTCAAGGTTGTACCTACTATCCTAAATATTTCCTTCCAGAAAGTGCTCATGAACCTGCTATCCCTGTCACTCATTATGGTTTTTGGAAGCTCGTGCAATCTGAAAACTTCCCTGAAGAATAGGTATACAACTTGTGCTACACTAAAATTTGTGGCAATGGAAAAAAAGTGTGCAAACTTCGTCAACTTGTCCACCACTACGAAAATGCAGTCCTTTCCCTGAACCTTGGGAAACCCTATGATGAAATCCATGGATATGATCTCCCACTTCTGCTCTAGAATGGGAAGTGGTTGTAGTAGTCTGGATGGGTGAGTGTGTTCATATTTGTTGTCCCGGAAAGTGTTTCACTCCTTGATGTGGTTCATCACATCTTACTTTAAACCCTTCCAAGCAAACCTCTCCCATACCTGTCTGTATGTCTTGATGAACCCTTGGTGCCCTTCCACTGGTGAAACATGGCATGCATGTAACACCTTGGTCTTTAAGGTTGATTCGGGAACCAATTAAATTTGTCCCTTGTAGTATATGATATCATCCATAATATGGAAATTCTCATCTATCACCCACCCATCCATCACTTCACAAGAAAATTTGTTCTTCGAATATTCCACCAAGAGGCAGGCCTTCCAATCCACTGAAATATCAATCATGGCATAAACTGATGGTCTTCTGGACAAAGCATATGCTACCAAGTTATTCTTCCCTTTGAAAAATTCTATATCGAAGTCATATTATTGAATTTTTCTCACCCACTTTTGCTTCCTTTCATTCAAGTCCTTCTGGTCTAGGAAGTACTTGAGGCTATTGTGATCTGTCCTTACTACAAATTTTTCCCCAACTAAATATTGCCTGAAATTATCCAATGCATGCATTATGTCTAGCATTTCTTTGTCATATATGGTGTAGAGGAGCTTAGGACATCTAAACTTTTGGATTTCATAGACAATTGGGTGCATTTTTTTCATAAGTACGACTCCAATGCCTTCCCCTGATGCATCACACTCCACTGTGAAGGGTTGTGTGAAATATGGTAGGGCCAATACCGGGAATGTACTCATCACTTCATTTTTTCAATGGTGGTCTGTACTTCTAGGTTCCATTTGAGGGCCCCTTTCCTGGTCAAATCAGTGAAAGGTGCACAAAGTTGGGAAAAACCTTTGAAAAACCTCCTGTAATAGTAGCAGATGCCCAAAAACCCCTTCAAGTCAGTGAGTGCCTTTGATGTGGTCCAATCAATATTGGATTGTATCTTTTCTTGATGTACGTGTACCCCTTTCACTCCAATAATGTGTCCTAAATAAAGGACCTTTGTCATCCCAAATCCACATTTGGACTCCTTGGAATCTAAGTATTGCGCCTCCATAATAGTCAAAATTTGTTCCACATGCCGAAGGTGCCCCTCCCAAGTCTTGTTATAGATCAATAAATAATCAAAGAATACTAATAAGAAATTCCTTAGCCACTTGTTGAAAAAATGATTCATGCATTATTGGAAGGTGGTTGGTACATTAGTCAACCCAAAAGGCATGACTAGAAACTTATAATGCCCATAGTGACACTGGAAAGCAGTCTTGGGAATATCTTTCTCCCTCATCTTTATCTCATGATAGCTGGAGTGCAAGTCAATCTTTGCGAAATATATTTCCCCATGGAGCTCATCCAATAGCTCATAAATCTATGGGATGGGATATCTATTTTTGATGGTCTTCTTGTTTATATCCTTGTAGTCAATGCACATGCACATTGTTCCATCTTTCTTCTTCACCAGTACTACTAATGATGCAAAGGGACTGGAGCTCGACCTGATGTGATACATATCCAACAACTCCTTAATTTACTTTTCAATTTCATCCTTGTATTTCTTGGGGTTCCTATAGGGAGTGGTGATGACAGGTTTCACACCCTCCTCCAACTCTATGATGTGCTCAAACCCCCTATCCGGCGATGCCACTGGTGGTATAGGCTCAAATACCTTGTTGTGCCTATCCATGATTTTCTTGATCTTTGGTACGCAGTATGTTTCCCCCTTTTTGTCTACCCTAACTGAAATTCTTCATTTTGTTGCATAAGAGATTTCTTCCCTCTGGAATATGGCCTCCATGTTCTTTTGTAATTTGTGTTGATTGGCCCCAATGTACTAAGCCATTGTACTCCTAGGATGATGTTGGTGTTTGGAATATCCATCACATATAAATCCTATTCCAAATCATGTCTTCCAAAGTAAGTTTCATCCCTGGGATGTACCTATAAAAAGGCATGGTGTGTCCACTTGCTACCTCCACACGAAATCCCTCAAATTCCATTGACAGTATGTTCCTTCTTTGCAATAATGCTAAGTCAATGAAGTTGTGTGAGGAACCTCCATCAATGAGAACTAAGACCTTCTTCCCATGTAGCACTCCCCTCATCCTGAAGGTGTTGAATATAGGTACCCTGATGATGGATGCAATGGCCACCTTCTCATATGTTTTAGGGTCATGACTAGAATCCCCCTCTTCTATATGTCCTAGATTTTTGGCCTCCATATTCTGTAGGTGGCTGAAATTTTCATCCTCCTCATCATCTGAGATCACCTCACTGTAGTGGGATTTTCCCTTAGCCATGCACTTGTGTTTTGGATCCTATGGTTCCTTGCAGGTGAAACACAACTGCTTCCTCCTCAATTCCCTCCTAGTGGACTCATCTATCCTGGGCCTTCCTCATTCAAACCCCCTTGAATTCATAGGAGGTATTTTCTCTCTACCCCCTTGATTGGGAGGTCTAGGGGTGAATCTCATCTTAGTTGTTGATCCTAAGTATCTTGTCTTCCATATGGCATCATGAAAGTTGGTAGGCTTAAAGGCCTTGACCCAAACCCTCAAGGGTTCCATCAGCCCTTCTGTGAAAATAATCATAATTCTCTCTTGAGACACATCCTGTACCATCACTTATAGCCTCTGGAACTCTTCTATGTAAGCCTCCAATGATCCTGTCTGTCTGAGCTATGTGAGCTCCCTAAAAGGTATCTTTGGATCCCCCTGGTCAAATCTGTCAATGAGCCTCTATGTGAACTCTTTGTATGATGTAATATGATTGTGATCCAATGTGGTCAACCCATGGTGCCACCAATCATGAGCCTTGCCATCTAAGTATATGGTGGAAAATTTGATGGCATCCATCTCTCTCATGGGGTTAAGTTGTAAGTAGGTATACAACTTCTGTACCCATGCTTGCGTTGTCACCTTATAAGATCCATAAAAATAAGGGATTTCTATAGGGAAACCAATCTTGCAGTTTAGTACGGGACAAACACTGGTTGAGATCAAGATGGGAAGTTAGAGATGAAGACCCCCGCTTTCCTACTCTATGCTCCAGTTCATAGTTGGGCCTTTGATATTGTTTCTGTTTGCCACAAAATTTGATCTTGCAATACTGATCTAACGTGAATTTCCTTTGAAACCCTGCACTTAAGGCATGATACTTCATGGCATACTGCTCAAAATTATCCTCAATCTCATCCTCATAGTTGTGATGTGGATGAGTATACAAGAATGTAGGTAGAAAGGACCTAGGGGTGGTCTTGTTGTATGTCTATCCCTGGGGTGCACCTCCTCCATATATTTGTCCCTTAGTTTGATAATGGGGGTTGTGATCCTATTGAGGTCTAGCCCATCCATGAGATCCACTAGCCTTTGTATTGGCATAAATTTCTAGACCCTTCCCTACATGAGTCATCTGCATGAAGAGTTGTGACAACCTCTCCTGGATTTCATTTACCTTTCTCAAAGTCTCTGTCATTTCCCCCTGTCCCCTGCATAATGTTTCTTGGTTATCATGTAGATGATGAACAAGGGTTCTCTGTGTCATGTTTATGGAGTGTTGCAACTCCTTAGCGAACCCTTCTAGAATCTGTGGCTCATTGCCCTCACCTAATCCTTCCATTTCGACCTCTGTCTCACCTATATGCTTCCTGCGTCTACCCATGTAAATGTCACTGAACTGATGCATGGGATAAAATCCACTGGCTGGGAGGATCAATGCTCTGAAACCACTGTAATGTCCTGAGCCAATTTTTTTTCTCAGAACACTAATTATTTATTGTTTGTTATGTTTGTTCATGTGTTTGTAGGTGTATCCATAAATATGTGCATTTGAATTATTCAATGTTGATTGACCAATAGATATGAAGCATACAATCATAAACAAGACAAGAGATATAATAACACCAGTAGAGAATCAACAATGTCAGATCTCACCTTTATTTAGATAGTAAGGATATCCCGTATATAAGAGATATACATATCTAGAAGAAAGCCCCAATAATAACAAAATGGGTTACCAATTGATACAATAAGAAGAAGAATACAAAGATAAATTCCTCCCAAAGGTTGTAAGAGAAGGGATCCAATCCTCCAAAGGCCACTATAAAGAAACTCTAATTGGATATAGAATAACATGGTCAATACACTGCCAAACCTCTCCAACTGGCTGAGTTGTGCCCTTCTCTGGATGTTTCCAAACCCTTAAGTTTCATGCCACCCTTTCCTGACCTCCAAACCCTTCCAAACTCATCCAGAATGTATATTGGGTTGATAGAAACCTCTGAACCAAGTCTCAAGCAAATCTGAGAAGTGTTGCTCCTCCAACGAGACAATCCCTAAACTAGATTGTGCCCTCCCTGGTTTGATAAAGTCAAAGAGGGTATGTTCTCCCCTCTAGGAACCTCCAAATACCACCAAACTCTAACAAATTATAGATTGGGCCACTACTACCAATATGATGAAGTCTCAAGCCAATATATGAATATTTGAGCCTCCAAACATTGAAACCCACTTTATGTAATGCACCCTCCTTTTCTCCAATTCATTCCAATCTCACATAAATAAAATACAAGGATAAAATCCTCTGGAATAGACCAGTAATGATTCCAAGGACCCTACGAAGAGAACCCATGTGTTACTTTTCCAAAACACCTCCTCCTTCCTCCAAATAAAACCAATATCTCCAAGATGGTGTGACCAACCTGCAACACTGTAGAATGGTGTAGGATGATTATTTCACTATCGGGACCAATATTGGATCAAGGAAGGTGGGATCTTTCACCGCCGAGTTGATCTCTAGGGTTTTCGAATCAAAACCCTCAAGACTGATTGTGCTCAAGAGCTCCAATGAAAATAAGATAATAATCCAGAATGAATAAGGAGTATGCGCTACCCTTTCCTTTATAGCTCCAATCTATTCCTTCATTGAGTTAGTTTACCCCTAGGGTTAACTCTTAACCTAAATCGTCTTTTTCTTTTTCTTCGTTGAGTTACCCTTTTTCCACAATGTCAACTTAACTTTAGAATATTATGTTTTATGGTTGACTTTGTCCACAATATGCCTGAGACTATAGTCTAGTGGGGAAAGATAGACTACTGAGTCTCTCCTAGCCTCTTCATCAAGAGGTGGGGGACATTACACCATCTACCACACCTATTTTATCACCTCCCTTGAATCTTAATATATTCAACTTTGATCAGTGAGGACACTAAATAAAGGAACTCCTTATATAATTTCCAAAGGTAATGATGAAGAAGAAGTTCAAGAACCCATGCTCAAACATGTTAATGATATTTTTCATTACAAATCACCCACTCCTCCTAGGACTTAATATCAACTACAAGCCACAAGAACTGCACAACCTCCTCCTTATCCGGAGAGGGAGAATCTGGAAAAACCCCCTACACATCCTAAATTTGAACTATTAGGGGAATTAAAAAACATGTGGGTAAGAATTCTACTATTACAAGCGATTAAAGACATTTCCATATATTCCAAAGTTGTTAGAGAAATATGCTTGAGAAAAGAAGGGAAAAAATGAATGATCCTCAAAACATTCATGTAATTGCAAAGTTGGAAGATTTAATACTTGGGAGAATATTTACAGCCAAATACTCATACCCTATAAGTTTCATAGTGGATTTTCAAATTAATGATTCCCTTATCCCTAACACCTTGATCATGTTAGGAGTTGCAATCAACATAATGACTAGGGAAACTATGGAAATGCTTGGACTAGTTGGCCTATGAGAAACTTCAACAGTTCTACAATTATCCAATCGATCCATTCTCAAACTCGAGGGAAACCTAGAATATGTAGTTATTTATATAGACTCCTGGGAGTATCTTGCATATATTGTGGTTCTCCATCCCGAATATAATTTGGTAGGATGCCCCTTGATTTTAGGGAGGCCATGGTTGGCTATAGTTGATTCTTACATTAGATGTAGATCAGGAAATATGACCATACCCCATGGTAATTCTACTAAGAAACTCACCCTGTATCCCCCTACTAGACAATTTCTCACAATATATCAATATCTACCAATATGAACCAAAAATACATATATGGGTGGAAGATGAAGATAAGGATGATGAGGAGAATTCCCATCAATTTCTCACAATATATCAATATATTTATTTTAAATAAAATATCAAGGATTACATGATCAATGACTTCATAGCTAATACATGTTCATCCTTCCAACCAACATATCAAATCCTCAACCAAATATTGGATCATGTCACTTAGTCAAGTTATTCATTATATTACCCCTCCTTAGTGACATATCCAATACCGATTCCTCTCTATGATATAACCAAGTCCACTATTACACCTATGGATATTGACCTAGGGATGGCACTAAATATTAAGTTTTAACTCTCGACCTAATAAAAAGAGAAGTTGATTAAATTACTAAAAGAGCATAGTGATGCATACGCTTGGGACTATGTGGATATGAAAGGAATCCACCCAGATCTATGCACTCGCCATATATATAAAGGAGGATTCCCTCCCTATTCCACAACCCTAGCATGGAATGAATCCATCCTAGAAATAAATTTTTAAAGAGGAATTGTAGAAGTTGCTCTCTATAAAGTTTGTATACCCAATTTCCAATATCCATTGGGTCTTGCCACTTGTCATCATTCGAAATAAAAATTGAAGTGGTATATCTATGTTGATTATAGAGACTTAAATAAATCCAATCATAAGTACCATTTTCCCCTACCATTCATAGACCAATTCCTTAATAGACTCAGAGGGAAAAAGTAATTTTCCTTTCTCGATAGGTTTAGTGGATACAATCAAATCCAAATATCCCTTAAGGGCTAAGATAAAACAACTTTTACCTACTTGTGGGGAACATTTTCCTACTGAGTACTACCCTTTGGACTTTGTAAAGCTCCAACCACCTTTTATAGGGTTGTTCTTGGCATATTCTTGGACTTAATTCTTGACAACGTAGAGGTATGCATGGAATATTTTATAGTATATGGTGACAAATTCAAAGAAGCAATGGATAACTTGAGGAAGGTGCTTAAAATATGTAAAGAGGAAAATGTGTCCCTCAGTAAAGAAAACTGTTTTATGATACTAACAAAGGGTATTGTTTTGGGTCACCATATTTCTCTTGTAGGTATAAGAGGGGACCCATAAAAAATTGAGGTGATAATCAAACTTCCATATCAAAAGACACAAAAAGGGGTACGTAGCTTTTTAGGAAATGTTGGTTATTATAGACGCTTTGTTGAAAAGTTTACAAAAATTGCATGTAATTTATTTTTTATTACTTAATAAGAATGTAGAATTTACCTAGACTAATAAGTTTCAATGTTCATTTACAACATTAAAATAAAAAATCTCCACAATTATTATCTTAAGAGGACCAAATTGGTCCCTTCCCTTCCATATATCTATAGTTTCTTCAGACATCACCATCAGAGCTATATTGGGGCAGTGAAGGGAACAAAATTTGTATGTTATATACTTTATCAATAAGAACTTGAATATTACATAATTGAACTACATGGTAGCAAAAAAAAGTTCCTTATTGTTATTTATGCTATAAATAAATTTTATGACTATATCATAGGATAACCGGTGTTTTGGCACAATAGTCACTTTGTTATTTGTTACTTAATGAACAAATTTGACACTAATGGCATAGTGACTAGATTATTGTTATTATTACAGGAATTTGACATAAGCATCCTTGATAGGTATGGAAAGGTTAATGTGGTTGTCAACTTCCTCTCTAGGATCAACAATGATGATGATGTGAGCCTTGTCGAGGATGTCTTCCCTGATGAGAATTTTTTTTCATTATCTACTAACACCACATGGTTCACAAATATTGCTAATTACTTAGTTGTAGGAAAACTCCCAACACACCTTTCAACAAAGGGGAGAAAATATATTATCAAGAAAAGTGACCTCTATTCCTATATTGAAGGCCATCTCTCCTACACTAGGATGGATCTCCTAATTTGACACTATGTTAGAGAGAACGCTATCCACCAAATCCTATAGAATTTTCATGATAGGCCCTATGAAGAATATTTTATGGGAAAAAGAACTGCTTATAAACTACTACATGCAACATATTATTGTCTTGCCATCTTTTGAGATGTCCGAGAGTACATGAAGAGTTGTGAAAATTACCATAGGTTGGGACAACCTATTCATACAGATAAGATATCACTTCATACCCAACTTATGGTGGGGCCATTGATGAAATGGACCCTTGATTTTGTAGGGCCCATTCACCTTTTTTCTAGACAAAAGACCTACATTCTTGTTTGTGTTGAGTATGTCACTAAGTGGGTAGAATCAATAGCACTAAAAAAATCCATAGAAATGGTAGTAGAAAAATTCCTTTATGGGGAGGTCTTCATCAGATATGGAGTGCTATGAGAAATCGTCATATATGGGGGGAATAATTCACCTACAACAACATTTGGGCCATCACATAATGATATAAGATCAAGCACAATATAACCAAAACATACCATCCATATTGACTAAAACCGTCGAACTAAATCTTAAGGATTAGACATAAAGACTTTTGGAATATTTGTGTTCTTACCATACTACATGGAAGAACACTACATGATTTACTCATTATGATTTTTTATATGGTAAATAGGTAATCCTACCTATTTATTTGGAAGTGAAGACTTTAAGAACTAAATTACATCTATTAATGGACTTATCATAAGCATAGTAGAATCGACTAAACCAAATCATTGAATCAAATGAATGTAATCAAGACACCCTACATCGTGCCTTTATTGTTCAACAACAACGAGTCAAATGGAATGACAAATTCATCAAAAACAAAAAGTTCCATCTAGGGGACTAGGATCTTATATATGACTCCAGATTTAAGTACCTTAAAGGGAAGTTCTAGACACATTGGTTAGGGCCATATTATATTAATATTTTCTACACTAATGAGATATTGAAGATGTGTGCAATCGATGAGAAATAGATTCCCCTGATGGCTAATGAAGATCGTCTATGATTATATAGAAAACCTATGTCCAAGGATGCATATTTTAGGAATATTACCATTTGTGGCATAGTCAGGCAAAGCTCATCTACGAAAAAAGTAAAACAAATATCATTTC
>ML776787.1:0-15685 GCA_009831015.1 Picea engelmannii | reverse complement strand
TTTCCTTTCTTAAGTCAACTTAAAAATATAACTTTTAACTTCTTGACTTTCCCCCCCCTTCAGTGTGAGACTATGACCTAGTGGGGGTGCCCAGGCCACTGAGTCTCCTCATTACCTCTCTAAGAGGTGGGGGACATTACAATTTTCATGACAAAAATGACCATCTGATCTAGACCATTTTCCGAATTGGAAAATGCTCATCCGTTAGAAATCTTGAACCACTTTTCGAACTGGAAAGGAACTGCCCATCCTGGACCATTTTCTGAACTGGAAAATGACTATCCATAAATCAATAACATATGATTTCTCTCTCCCAACCTGGGAGTAATAACTTCCTTTGTCCAATAAGGAAGTCATCTCCATGAGCACCAACTTGTCTCTTAAGTATGGAAACTTTTCATCTTGGACAGAGGCTTTACAAAAATATCTCCTATCTATTCATTTGTGGAGATATTCTGGAGAACCACTTCTCTCTTTTGGACTTTATCACAGAGAATATAGTTCTTGATCTCATTGTACTTCATCTTCTCATGAAACATCAGTTTCTATGAAATCTTCACATAGCTCTAATCATTACAATATAACATGGTCGAATTCAGCACCTGATCAGACAATCCATAAATCAACTTATGGAGCCACATTGCTTCTATACAAGCATCACACGATGAAATATACTCTGATTCTGTAGTGTTGAATGGAACAGAACTATGTTTCTTGCTATACCATGTCATCGTGGAAAATATCAAACTGAAACATATCCAAGTAGCACATCTTATGTCATCTGCACTCCCTTCCCCTTCTGAATCAATATGTAGTTGTATGTCCTAATTTAAACATCCCACAAAAAAAATATATCTAGTTGAGCATTCTCCAAATACATTAACGAGCCAAATTGTTAATACAGAGATGGGTCTACTGGATTAGATTATCTTCAACTTATTCATATATTTTATCATGGGAGTTAGCCATAGATTTGCAATCCATCATCTCGAACTTCTGAATAACCATTATGATACACTTTCTCTGCCATAGGAAGTTTCGACCACGCTTTTATTGTATATGAGATACTCTGAATCAAGTTGCTTGAATCCATAGAAGGTCTTCTTCCATTTTCATATATGGGTCTCTTTCTGGTATAACCTTCTTTTTGTATTTTCTTTCTTGGGAAGAATAGTCTTTTACATGTAAATTTCAATCCATGGATACTGCAAGAGGTATATCTGGTTTATAGGACAAGTTGTCGTCATAGTATTCTCCCTCCTTCTGGAAGAACATCTAGTTATGAATCTCGTAATGCTTCCATTCATAAGTCATTTTCACATTTTCTTACATACATTGTTCTTCATCACAACTAACATCTCTTCTGGTGGATTGCTTCTAGTGGGTTCAAACCCAACCAGTAGTCTTATTATTATCGGTATAATAACTGGTTGTTCTGGATTTTATTTCTTTCTCGGAATCTTCATGTTCTTCCTCATGTTCCTCTTTATCTTTTGGGTCCATGGATTCTTCTATAGATTCCATGCCCTTCCTTCCTTAAGATTCCAACTTCTTCCTTTCATCATAGGAACATGGATGTACATGGACAACCAAGGATACTTAAGGCTTCTTTTTGAAGAAAAATTCTTCTAGAGTCAAATTGAACACGTGTTGCCTATCATGGTTTCTACTTCAAATGGGGAACATGGAAAAATACTTCATAATCTTCACAAATTCTTGAATGGATCATATCATTTAGGATTAGCTCCCTCCTAGTCCTTGGTACATGCATGAATGCATGATCTTCTTTTGGAATTCTCTAATTAGCTCCCTCCATCTAAGAGAGTCCATGATTTTGTCTTCATTCTTATTTCCTTCCGCAAAGTGTCACAAGTCTTATTCTAATTTATTCTTGATTACTGACTTCTTTCTTATTTGACTCCTTCTAGGTCTCTTTAAGTTTGATTCTAATTTCGTCCTATCTGGCAGTTTTTACTTATAGAATAGATTCCTCAGGAATTTTCCAACATACTTTATCTTCGTGTAGTCATCGTAATAACAACCCTTATCTTGTTATTCTTTCATAGGTATTGTTTTGTTGCCCATCTTTTCTTATAATAAATATATATGCATGATATGTACATGAACTATGTAAACATGGTACATACAAGAACTATGTTATAGAAGAATATTGTTACCTTGACTAGAAGAAGAAGTCTATTTTATCATGCTTGGATTTCTTTGAGGATTCCCTTTCTTCGGAAAGTGTTTCTTCGTATGTTTCCTTCCTTTTCTTTAACTCGGGGCAATGGTTCCTATAGTGACCATATTTTTTATAGTTGAAGAATTGTATTTTTGACATGTCATTTTCTTTATTTGGTTTCTTCCTTAAGCCAAACTTCCTCTTATTCATGAAATTCTTGAATTTTGTTGTGAAGGATTGATCATCATATTTATTTTTGGATTTCTCTTTTGCGTTAATACTTGATTCTTCTTGTGCACAACAAGTCCAAAGTTCTTCAAATGTGGGATACTCCTTTCTTGTGTTCATGCTTGCGGCAAATGCATCCCATGTCTTGCAAAGGCCATTGAGTACTATATTTACCAATTCCTTTTCTGAAATGATTTCTTCAATAGTTTGTATTTTATCTCTTAACTGAGAGGGTTTCACAAAGTATGATGTTATGATATCATCATCATTCATTTTCATGTCACAGATCTCATTCTTCAGACTCATTACTTGTCCAATGTTTCTGACTGGGAAGAGGTTAGTTAGGGCATCGCACATCTTCTTAGATGATTCAAGATGAGATATGTAGGGTATCAAGTGGTATTTTACAAAGTCCACTATGATACTCATTACGTTGATTTCATTGTCCTTGAACTTCCCCATAACTGCAACGTTTTGAGGTTCCTTCTTTTCCCGCTTCAAACTCTAGTTCCATGATCTTTCCTTTCACGATATCCAACACTTTATTCTTGGCAAGGATGAGATCAATCCTTGTCTTCCATGCTTTAAAGTTAGAATCCCCTTCTAACTTGTTTTCTGACTTCATAGAGTAAGTCATGACTATTTTGACTTCGTCAACCTTTGACTTTGACCAAAAAAGTCTAGAGCTAATGTGCCAAGTAGAAAGTCCAAACCATAACCAAAGAGAAAGTCCAAGCCAAAACTGAAATGCCAATTGCATTAGTTGTAGTTGCAGCTCCTCTCCAGACTTGTGCACCACTAGTCTTATGCAGTTGTGTGAGAGAGTGTGACAAATGTGCTCTAGCACCCTCTTATTTATAGTCCTCCAAGTGACCTAACTGGGTTGACTTCTACTTTGGAGGCTAATAACTCCATAATAAATATTCTCTTGAGTCGAATTCTCTCCTAGGGTTATTATCCAACGTTTTAGGGTTTCTCTTGCTTCCCGAATTATTCTAGTCTCGTCAGGGTTACATGTAGAGGTTAATACCTCTCGCAGCTACCATAATATCAAAAATTGCCCCATTGCTTCTAGATCCTCATCTTCAGTGAGAGGTCTCCTTTCATCCATCAAAACGTTCAAAATTTTCTCTTGTCCAATGGTTTCATGGGCCATCCTCTTAGATTTTTTTTATTTTGGCCAACCCCTTAGGTTGCTTCTAGTGCTTCTAAGCTAACCAAAATCTTCCCCATTTCCACACAAGCTTCCTTCAAGGCCTTGTCCTTATAGGAACTTCTCCTACTTAAAATTCCAATCTTCACTTTTCTTTTATAATTCATCTTGGCTCTCTTAATGTCCATCTTCTTCTTCACACTCTACAACTCTACCCAACTATAGTACTAGATTTATCGTCCACTGCTCGTTTGGAGATTTCAAATATGTCTACAATTCTCCAAACCCACAAGGTAGAATTTTCCCTTTTCATTCTATTTTCCACACCTTCAAATCTCCACAGGATCCACTCAACCACAGTTCACAGCTAGAGTGGTTCATCTTCTCTTACAACTCTAACCAACAACAACCTTAGCTATTAGAGATACAACTACAATAGGATACACTTATTGTGATACTACTTTGATGACATAGGGGACTTCAGTTCCATTACATAATTAAATGCACTAACAAGGATGGTAAAGCCCAAACTCGCCCAAACTCAATAGAGTACACAATAAAAGCAAGTTGGAAGTACAAAAAAAATAAACACACAAGAAAATTTAAACAAAGAACTAATAATTGATTTGCCAACACTAGAGATTAGAGTCTGGAGAACTCAATGGGTTTCAAATATTCTAAAAGAATAATAATAATTTACAAGGTTGTGAGCTTCAGTGTCACCTAATCATCACAACTTTCTAAAATATTTACCAAAACCACAATAAAATTGACCTCTCTATTTTCTGCTAAACAACATAGGTTCTTTCTCTTCATCTTCTCTATTCCTCTTCTCTTTTTTTTTTATCCTACACCTATTTTAGTCTTCTCTATATTATATCTTCTTCTTCCTTTCTTTCCTTCCTCTTTATATTCCTTCATTTTCATTATCCTTTCCCATCCAAACAAAAACAAAATAAACCAATAGATCCGATTGTTGAAAGAACTATGTAATATTAAAATATTTTACAGTGTTTATTTATTTATTTTTATTCACATAATTTTTTTTTTTATATTCATATTGAAATATAAAAATACACATAACGGTTTTTTACATTAAAAAAAAACCCATTAGTTATTTATAGTTATTTAAAACACTGCTACCTATAGCTATATAAAATATTGTTTTGGAAAATGATATATGATTTTCTGCTATATCTCCAACTATCTCATAGAGTTTTATGATTACAAAATATTTAAAAGGCTATCACTTGGCCCGAAATTCACGTAATCAAAAAAATAAAAAACAGCTCCTACAAATAGTCAAAAACACTTTTTTTAATATAAACTTAAAAGCCCGAAATTCATGTAATCAAAAAAAATAAAAAACAGCTCCTACAAATAGTCAAAAACACTTTTTTTAATATAAACTTAAAAACATAGTAAGGCTCTCATAACCCTCTTCACATAGGTAGTATGAAATGTATTTACTATGTTTCAAAAACACTTTCTTTGATAACGAATTTGCCTCTTGATTATCTTCTTTGTAAACTTCTTTGTAAACATGGTCAAAAAATATGACCCTAAATCTATTTGAACTTTTGAATTTGTTTAGAGCAATTAACAAATTTATAATATTAAAAGGTTTGTTTTTGAATATTTCAATTCAACTTTAAAAATGAAAATATGTATAAATTTAAGATGTTATCAAGGAAACACCTTTTCAACCTGAATCTATTTGAACTTGTTCAGAGCAATTGACAGATTTATAATATTAAAAAGTTTGTTTATAAATATTTCAATTCAACCTTAAAAATGAATATATATATAAATTTAAGATATTGATAAAGAAACACCTTTTCAACAATTTTATAAAAAAAATTGACGAATTATATGAAAAATGAGTTAAGATGTTTTTTTAACGAGTTGTTACAAATAAAAACACATATAAAATAATTAACGGTACTAAATGAATAAGTTATAAATAATAATATAAAACTATTAAATAAATTAGCTATAGTTGATACAAAACTAAAATCAATCAAAATAATACAACTCCTCAATTTTATTAGAAATCTTAACAGGAAAATTTAATAAATGCATTTATTTTATTGGGACATTTTTTTCCATGGAACCATTTTTATTGAGGGTATTTTTATGTGTCATTTTTAGTAAGGCAATTTTAGTATGACATTTTTATGGGACATTTTTATTCAGTTATTTTTAAGAGATATTTTCATTTAGTAATTTTTACGAGACATTTTTACCATGGCATTTTTATTGGGAATTTTTATTTTTAAGAGATATTTTCATTCAGTGATTTTTACGAGACATTTTTACCATCGCATTTTTATTGGGAATTTTTAATGAGACATTTTTACATGGTATTTTTATCAAGGGATATGGGTAGAACGATAATCTATAAGTTTGACCTAGTGGATAAATTTATTTCCTTATTCTTGTTTTTAATTTTTTAATTTTTTTTTATGTTTTTGTGAATTTTTTAATTTTTTTAATTTTTTTTATTTTTTTTATGTTTTTGTGAATATATAGAATCATTAGATAAATTTAGAGAAGTAATAGAAGTCAAACTTGAATAAAGTTAGAATTAATGCTTATGATAAGTTTAGATTTTTTGAAGACAAGATCCATAAATAGTTAGACAATAAAATATTATGGTTGGAGACTAAGTTGCATAAAATGGAGATTAGATTACAACAAATGAAAAAGAAAAGACAAGAAAAGAAGCAATCCACCCAAGAAGGAGAGGTCAATAATCTAGAAAAACTTAATCCAAGAAACATGATTAAAGAGCTAGAAGAAACAATAAATAACACTTTGGCCCCAAAATAGTTTGGAAGGTAAATTGGATATCAAACCTGGCATCAAAGAGGAAATGAATAAGCATATAGAGTTACACCATGGGTGTAACAAAAGATCCTTAAACCTAGTAATTCTTGGTTTGAAACAAATAGATAATAACTACAAAATAAATTACAAACAACTTGTCTCATAGAAGCAAAGAGGTTAGATAAAATAATTGAGCATAAAGATAAGTCAGTTGATGTTAAGGTAAGATCTGAGTTTGAGTTTAAATGGGTCAAGATTATTTATAAATGAGTACATCATTATAGAAGACCAAGCTAAATTAAGGAGATGGAGGAAAATGGGAAATAATTAGGAATACAAAATCTATTGTTAAAGTTGGAGACTAAAAAGATAAAATAAATAGAAATTTGGGAATTCTAGATCCTCACTTGAAATTGTCATGACTTTGTATGGAGTAAATGGCTTATGTAAGGTTGGATCATGAGTAAAATTGATATTATATTTTTTGTTGAAACTTGGGAGCATGAAGAATCTAAAGTCCCTTATATAGAAGGATTTGGCTTGTGGTCAATATGGAAGAAGAGATTTACCCCCTCTTCTCAAGATATGGGATTCCTTGCCATAAGATGATATGGGATTCCTTGCCATAAGATGATATGGGATTCCTTGCCATAAGAGGAAGTAACTTATACAAATGTATTTGAATATACCATCATCACAAGCTTAATTGGAACTATAGTGTAGAGATTCAATATACCTTTGTCTATGGGATAAGAAGAAACTCATATTTGAGACTCTCAACACTTCTATTATCTTATAAATGGTTCAAGGTTGTGAAGGTTGGGGCTATAACATCTTTAGAAAATCATAGTAGAGTCAATCCAAAAGTGTTTTATAACTTATAATCTCAAAATCAAAGGCAATACTCTCTATCCTATCCCCTTCAAAGAAGCAAGTCTTCCCCTCATTGAGAGTATGACTATGACTAGGTACCTAATGTAAAAATAACAAGATAACATCATGGAAGACAAGAGGATTCCTAATATTGCTTCAACGTCTAGTGAAAACCACCTGGATCTCAATGAGTTCCTAACCAAATAATTCCTTACCTTTTTAAAGGTATGATAAACCAATTTTGATCTTAGTGGATGTTAACCATCATCAACATCAACAATAATTAAAAAATTAAAAGATAATAAAAATATTTATATTTTTTTTATTAATTAAACTTTAAAAGTATAATTAATATGGTGATTTATTTAAAAATATGAAAAACATTATAACAAATTATTTTAATATATTGATTTTTTAAAAGATATGAAAAACATTATAACAAATTATTTCAAAATAATAAGGAAGTTATAATTATAATACAAGTTTTCACTCCATTAAAAAAATTGTAAGAAAATCTAAAATCATGTTACACTTTTGAAATGTAATAAAGAACAAATTAAGATTACTTGGTCTAACTAAAAATAAATGATTTTTTTCAGCAAAATTTATATGCTCTATGTTTAATTTTATATTATAATTTTTTTTTTTATATTATATGTTAATATAAGTTTATTTGGTTGGAAAGAAAATAAAGAGTCTTATAGCATAAAATGATTAACAAAATTAAAAAAATGGAATTATTTTAAAGCATAACGTGAAGCAATGGAAACTGTAAGCCAAATCATATTTGGAAAAATAAATACGATAAAAACGTTTATTTATTATTACGATCTCGACTGGTACAAAATTTTGGTGAAAGTCTCGTGTGCTCATTTGGCACAGTATTTCCAAGAATATATCGATCGGATTATGACACCGTGATCTGTCTTATAAACAGATCCATGGATTGAATTCATGCAATCAGAGTCCATATTAATTACATTGTCGTGGAATAAACAACTCCAAGGATGACTATGGGCGCTGCAGATTCTTCTCCCACTCACGGGGTTCTCCAAATCGGTCTCTTGGTAAAATCTTTGGAAGGTGAGGAATGAACAGTGAATACGTTTGACGAACAGTACCGAGGGAAACAGATATCGCCTGTACAAACTCAGATTTCAATTTTTTGGGCAATGGAGGACTGAGGATGAGATGCATGACAATCCAGACGATAGCTGCAGCCTGAGAGTTGGGAGCCTTCCTTATGTCTAAGGTTCTCCGCGCAATAACAGCAACTTCCTCTGCACATTTACGGTCTCGGAAGCTGAATTGCAAGCGACTGCAAATCCGACTAACTTCAGCATTTACAAGATCATGAGGCCGAGGGCCATTGGAGACAGGAATAACTGCTGGTACTGCTTCAACCCTGCTATTCTTCTTATCATCGTTTTCCTCAATATTAACATTAGCAGTTTGCTTTAGAATAGATTTGCGTGCATGGCTGATTTCTTTCTTGGACAGTTCGGTGCCCGCTGCAAATTCATCCAGAGATTTCGGTTGTTCAAGCTGGCTACAAGCGTGGTAAAGGCAACCAACCAGTAGAGCCTTATGCTTCTTTCCTCTCATTCTTACATTGTGAGAATTATTACCAGGATCTGTTAACTCGTCATAAATTCGCTGGGCGTATGCTGTTACATGGTCGGAGATCTTGAGAGTGGAAGCGAAATCGGCAATTTGGGAGCGGGCCGATTTTAATTTATCATCTTTCATCGATTTCAATTGCATTCGCTGGCATCGCTTCAGCAGGATGGAATCAGGGTTGGCGCCCTTGAATTGTATGAGGGTAGACGCCAGTAACCCATTGGCTGATGGGTCAGCCTGCTCCACGCGTTGAGCGCCTATGTTGTCATCGAAAATTCGAACATCTCGTGAAGTGTCCACATTGTTTTCGTCGACTACTAATCCACATTCCGTACAAACTAAACCTTGAGACTGGTCCTCAAACATAACAGTCTGTTTCCTGCACTCCTCACAAAACTTCGTTTCATCCCCCATTGTTAGGTTGAAAACCAGCTTTCTTTCAAGTCTGTTTACAAGGACACTATTCTCTGTCTGTGTTCTTCTGCTGCCCCTCTTGTAGCAATAAATAAGACTTTCATGGCCGTTTGCAAACCATCGTGTCTTCTCCTTGCAACGTTTCCAAGGTTAAGTTTAGTTTAGTGGATATTTACAGACACATTAATTTTCTGACGACGTCTTAATTTCGTTCCTAATAAAGGATTGGGCTAACTCAGGAGCAATCTTCCCTCGTGAGTTATTTTTTCGGCATGTATTCTGGTGGTTGGCTTATTGAGAGTTACCTTTTAGGTATGTTTTTTGGTGGTTTGTTTTAAATTTCTGATCAATCTAGAACTTTGATCCATTTTTTTGAACATTTGGATTGGTTTAAAATAGGTCTAAACACCTGGAATAAGACTCTGAAATGCATGGAACTTTGATCCATGCGAAATTCAAACTACCCCAAAAAATCTGACCTGATTTAGGCCCGAAAATTTGACTAAAAAGCTGGTCTGTTTGTTCTGGAGTTAGCCTACTCCATAAACTCCATGCATATTACAGCCAGCATTTATTAATTCTTTTATTACATGGTAAGTTTTACAGTAAATATACAGCTTAGTTTAAATGTTCAATTAATTTTTACTGAAATTTGGTCAAAAATTGTTTGAACTCCAGATTTGAGATTGAGTTTGTATAATTTAAATGCTATACAGATTTTTCAGGGTGCAAAATCTATTTTAAATTAAAAAAATACAATTTAAACAATAAAAAATTGAAATTTCACTATAATCTGTTTTATGAAATTAAAAAATGCAATTTAAACAATAGAAAATTAAAATTTAACCATAATTTGTTTTATGAAATGAAGGTAAAATTTCTTTAAAAATCCAATATTTAAACAAAACCATTTGCAAAAACAATCCTCCTATAAATAGATTATTGGCCCAGTCCAAATTTATCATGTCCTAAAACTTTGAATCAGAGTTCGAATCCGGTACGCTGAAAGTTGGATGAAAAGGTTTTTTTTTTCCTGTCGTTTAGAATGACACCTCAGTGTTCACCTTGATTCTCAACTCATTGTCGGACAGTTCAATCACTTTTACAGCGTTCTTCAGAATGAGATGAAGGAAATTTGAAATTCCTATTTTTCAAATTTAACTAGAATCTTTTTACATAAATAAAACCTCTTTATGTCATCCTAAGGTACTACTAAATAGAAACATCTTATCAACGTATTTCAGAAAACAATAATCTTATCTACTTAAATTTACCATTTCAAGTATTTAAAATCCTAGAAATTAAAAATTAAATCTAATATTAGTTCTTCTATTAAAATGTGTAGTTTCATTTATTATGTCTACTAAAATGTGTAGTTTACCTTATTATGTTTAAAGGTGTACATTTACTGAAAATGGATACATTTAATGTTTTTATAACTTTTTCTTTTTTACAATATTAGGTTTACATTTCTAATTTAGTAGTTCAAAGAAAATAGTGATTAACTTTTCTGTAACCAACATATTCCAACTCAAAATAAAAGTATTTGTAATTTAGGAAAAAACACTATATCAACATATTCCAAACCAAAATAAAAGTATTTGTAATTTAGAAAAAAACGCCTACATCACATTTTATTAAAATTCATAAAAATGTATATAAACAAACTATATTATATAACGGTTTAATAAATCAAAATATTATTTTCTATAAAAAAAAATCTCATCGCACTCTAATAATAAAATAATTTTTATTTATGCTTGTGAAAACTATATGACTTAATATAAAATCTTTGGTGTCATTTATGTTATGGATTTGAAATTGGGTCGAATTAATCACTTTTTTAATGTCCAATTTAAATTGACTCCTTTGCATATTTAAATGTTTTAGGATTAAGATTATTAATAATATATTAATTAAGAAAGTCAGGATTAATGTTATTAATACTACATTATTATAGTAAAAAAAGATTAATATTATATTGTATTATTAATATTAAGAATTAATTTAATATAATTTATTAACTATATTAATAGTTATTAATAATTAATTATAATTAATATATTTGTTAATAATATAAATGAATACTTGTTATTATTATTAGTGAATAATAATAATAATAACTATTAATATTACTAATAATATTTTATTTACTCATAACTAATATTCATTAGTAATAGTAATAGTATTATAAATATTTTAAGAATTATTATACATAATACATTAATAATTTTTAATTAATAATGACAATTATATTATTAGTTATTATTAATATAATAATTAACTATATTTTACAATGAGTAATTTAGGTATGTAACATACATACCCTTTATACACTAATTATTAATGAATATTAATAATGAAAGATGTCAACAAGCAATGTATTAATAATATATTAACATCAATGGCTATTAGGATTAGGGTTACGTTTATTAGGGTTAGTGTTAGGGTATGCTCGACAATACATGTATTCCAACAAAGGACGAACACCTTCAGTAACCACTCACACAACCAGATCAAAGATCAACACACTGATGTTTTGACATGGTAAAACCCCTACGGGGAAACATCCACGACCCCAACGAACGCGACCACTTGGAGCAGTTTATTAATGCAAAAGAAAAAGATTACAAATAGATTTTACAATAGAGTTTCTCACATTCGATAACAAATGACCCTCCATGCTCTTTAAATAGAGATCATGGACCAGTTGGGTGTTAAGACACATATCAATTGTCGTTAAGATTGAGGAGAATATGAACCATCGAATCACTCTATGTCGGGACCATATCGTGACCGTTGGATTTCCTAACTACAAATGCATACTAATGCATACTAAAGAAACACACTTTCACCTAACGACACATTAGACCAAGTCGATATTAACTAACTGTTAAGTGTCTAAATATCCTAACATCCCCCCTTAAGAACCACTTGGGACAGGATTGAAAGATTTACAATAGTGACACAATAGGAGAAGGAAGGATGCATTAGAGCATATATTCCCTTAATGACAACTTCATGAACTTCTAACATTGATCGAAGTTTGGAAAACTTCACTTCTGTAAGAGACTTTGTGAAAATGTCTACAACTTGATCTTCTATAGGGAAAAAGAGAATGTCAATAACTTGATCATGAATGAGATTTATGATGAAGTGCATGTGTAGCTCGATGTGCTTGCTGTGTTGATGTTGAACCGGTTCTTTGACGAGCTTGATGGCACTCTCATTGTTGCACCAAAGGCTGCTCGAATAGTGATGCTCGAATCCAAACTTTGAAAGGATATGTCGAAGCCACAATGCTTCCTGTAATGTACTCAGCCACCCACAAGCTAGGCTATGCCACTTAATCTGACTGCAACACACCCAACCACCACTAGACGAGGCATGTTGCAGTCCCAAGACTCATTTTTATGAGCTTATCTCGAAATCAAAGGACTGCTCATAAACGTTAGAGGCATGAAAACCACATGCATAAGACAAGATTCATGCTACAATGTAAAGAAGCAAATAATGTGCCATGCACAAAAAATAACTAGCAGATGGGCACATTAAAAAAACATATCTCGGAGATAATTAAATACACAACGGAATAACATTATACAAAAAACACAGAGATCACTTATCTTGCAAATGAAGATTCACCAACTGGCTGCAGACCAAGGACGTTCCTCCCAACCATAGACATTGTTGTTCTTTTACTCTCAACAACAAGTCACCCCCAATCAAGGGATATGAATATATAAGGACAGGTCCCAAGCCAAATCTAAACCACACAACCGTTGGCTAACTAGCTCTCAAGTTTCCCAACCACACATAAAATCCTAATTTCCATCTCTCTTTCCCTTCATCCTACACAACCCAAAGAAATGAACACCTTTCTATGCCATGGAATCCCTGAGGTTGTTCTATTTCTCTTCATGGATCCAGTGCTAATGGTCAGGAAATATCCCTACTAGAAACTACAAGGAATCTTACTTGTGAAAAGTTCTATCCGAGCTGCCATCAAGCTCGTGCACACAAGCATCCATTCCCTCCTAGAATGATCAGTAAAATTATTACAACCATTCGACAATGTCTCTCCTCTTCCTGCCATTCATTTCCATGCTCATGCCAAGAGCACATGAACTATCCAGAGAGAGTGAAGATGAAGAAAACAAGGGAACAAGGGGAAGAAGATGAACCTAGGAAAGAACGATACCCTAACTTCACCCCAAGCCACCCTCACACAAACATTCATATCCATGCTCAGACCAAGAGCATATGAATGCAACAAGAGTGAGGTTCCCAAAAATGAAGAGTGGGAAAGGTGTAACACTGAATGAATAAGAACAAGTGAACCCCCACCCAAACCTAAGATGTGTTTATATAATTACTTGGAAATCAAGAACCACATGGCCTCCCCCAAGAATCTCATGTAACCCCTTTTCTCCATAAAATCAATTATGGGTAAATAAAATAATAATAAAAAGACTTAGCCCCTCAAGCCCCCCCTCTCATGGAATCATAGACCCCTATCTCTTTTGTCCTCGTCTGTCTTGCAACCAGTGGTGTATTTTGTTAATGTATCTAAAGTGTTACATTTCCTAGACACTCTGACCCCTTTTCAACTTTACTAGCTCACCATCCTAAGTCACAATTACATAATACATTATAGTTCATAAGGTTTAAAACTAGGATGTTACATCCCCCTCCCCTTATTTTGACACTTTCCTTAGTGCACAACACCATTCTAATGTTATTAGCATTACAAATCCAGGCCCTTTGACCTTAATCCACATGGGCTATCCATGTCAATATTATATACATAGGCACTTTGGACTAAAATTAAACATGTATCCATGGGCATTCTGACCCTAAACATGTATAATGATCTTCAGAATTTATAATTCTGGCAATAGTTCCAACCAACAAGCTCTCCTTCCATCTCATCCCTGCACAACCCAAATAAATGAACCCTTTTCTCTACCATGCAGTCCCTCAGATTATTCCATTTCTCTTCAGGGCTCCAATGCACTCGTCCAGGAAGTTTCAGAGTTGTGGCCTCCAGAACTCTAACTACAACAAGTCCATTGGACTTTCTTCATTCTATGCCCTTTCATTCAATTTCTCCAACATCGCCTTCTTCTTTTCCCTCATAGTCTGTTACTTTTCTAGATCCTCAACATTAATTGTTTTATTGCAACATTTCAAATCAATGAGCATGTCAATTAACAATTTGTGCATAATTTTTTTATTTTTGTTCATAATCTAAGAGTAAATTTTCATGATCTAGTATAATACTTATCTGTGTGGTTCATGGTTTTGCATCCATATGGTTGTCTCATTAACTTGGCTCATTATTTTTCCCTGAGATACCCATTGTGTGCATGATCCCAGTCAATAGTTTACAAGAACTATCAAAGTATGATCTTCCTCGTGGTCACTCACCTTCCAGGTCTAGGATCAGGCATCCCCTTCTCTACTATACAGTCTCTCAGGTGATCCATCTTGCCTAACCAAGGGTTTTTTTTTTTTGCACAAGAATATTTCTAGGGACACAGGGTTCTCATGTCACAATAGTAAGCCCTTTCCATGCTTTCTAGCTAGAATATCCAACATCCCATTTTTATTATACATATATAGTCATCATGAGATATCATTATAACCATTTTCAATCATAAATGTCAAATCCGTTTTGTACAAGGAAACAAAATTTTCCAAGCATGAGCTTTCTTCTCATAATGTTTGGCTTTGCAGTTGTAGATATCAGTCTTCCTTATGGGATTACATCCTTTCCATATTCAAGACCATCCTACCTGCAATTTTCTCAATTTACATTCAACCAAAACAATTTTCCAGTAATTTATTAAATTATAATTCGTAAAACTATTTTATATAGGAAAAATGAAATTTCCAGCCATGAGCTTCTTCTCATAATAATTTGGCTCTTGCAGCAATAAGCATTGGTCTTGTTTATGTTCTTACAATACTTCCATATCCAAGACCCTTTGTTCCTGCAATTTCAACATTCCTCAGCCAAACAAGTTGTCAATATCTCATGTACATGATATATATATATATATATATATATATATTTCATGGTAACGATCCAAAACAAAATCACAAAGTGATCTCAGAATTTTTTACAACTACAATTCAATCACTTCTATTAATCCAACTATCAATTGCAATGAACTCTTCATTACATACGCATGTATTATCAACCAATATTTTATTTCTTCTCTCCAGAAATATTTTTATCACTTTGTCCCCTCAACAAAGATTTCCTGTAATTTATCATTATGTAGACTTTTTTTTTAACCTGCAACTTTCTTGTTGTAATATTAATAGTTTTTGAAGGGTTTTCAACTTCATGAGTTAGAAATACTCACATCATTTCAGTT
>ML776786.1:1027085-1037461 GCA_009831015.1 Picea engelmannii | reverse complement strand
GGAGGTACTCCGCATGTTTTGTCTTGTATGCGGATGTTACCTTAATGTTTACACTACCAAGCACTTAACTTTGTAATAGTTTTTATAAAGTTGTTTTAAGTGGTTCTTTTATTAAAGTGACTTTTTAATAAAGTGTACCTTCTTTTTTTAAAGTGACTTTATTTTCATAAAGCACTTATGTAATAAAGTGAAAATCAATTTAATTTAAATGAGACATTTTGGAGGGAATGGATCATGACCCTTGATCTTGAAAAATGAAAGATCTAATCTTGGCCTTTGGATCTAGGGTTGGGGAAGGTGAAAACACTTTGGGGGGAAAATGTCATTTTCATATTATAAAAGAATGCATTGGGTAGTGTGCAAGACAAGTTGAGAAGACACCGAGAAGACGAGAGGAGTTGATTTAGAGAGATTTTCTGAGTAATCTTGAGAGAGGAAAGTGAGCAACAAAGAGGACACGTTTTCCAAGGAAGGAGGGCACGAATCCCAAGAAATTTGTTTTTTCGAGTTTTTGGGCCGAAATATTTTTCTGCTGTGGGAGGTTGTACTGTACGGATCCGTACAGTCCGTACAACAGTACGGATTTGGCACGAAAATTGAGGCATTTTGGGCACGGTTTTCGAGGTAGATTTCAAAATTTTTGTGGTTGTTTTTGGGTCATACGGAATAATCCGTACAATTGATTGTGGGCACGGAAAACAAGCTACGCAGGAGGTCGTACAATAGTATGGTTTTGACACAGAAAACGAGGCAGATTTATGTGGGACAAATTTGGTGCTGTGAGGTATTTTCCTTGGCTGGAAATGTTATTTTGCTGCTGATATGTACTTTCCTGAAGCTGAATAATAGATCTCTCTCTCTCTCTCTCTCGTTGGGTTTCCCCACATTGGGGTTTTCCCTGGCATTTGCCTAAATTTCTGCATGTTATGGGTTGCTGTCCACTGTGTTATTTCCGCTGCTATTTTGCTTAGCAATGTATATTTCTGCTTATGGAAATTTCTGAATGTGAGTTTATGCATTTCTGAAATTTATGAAGACAGTTATCTCTAGGTTGCTAAGTGTTTGACAGAATATTAGCTTGCTGATTTTTGTCATTAAAAATCTATATGGTATCGAAGCTTTGTCTCTGACAGTGGGTAGTGTGATTTTTGGGCAAAAGGGTGTGATTGTTGTCCTTGAGTTGTGATAGGGAATATGGCTGCAAGCATTAGATATGAGGATCGGTTGGATGGCATTTCCAACTATTTGCAGTGGAAGGTCTGACTGTCAGCTGTTCTCAAGGAGAACACAATTTATAGTTATGTCAACTCTGTTGTGGTAGCTCCTGCAACAGATCCTGTTGCTTTGGACTTGCATGAGACCAAGGAAGACAAAGCTCAGAGGATTATTCTGGATGGGCTGAAGGATCACCTTATCCCACACTTGGCTGAGAAAAAGACTGCCAAGGAGATGTGGGATGCACTTAAGAACTTGTTCGAGGCGAAGAACGAGAACCGGAAGATGGCCTTGAAGGTTAAGTTGCATGATACCAACATGGGTAAGGAGGAGAGTGTCTCTTCTTATCTTACCCAGGTGGCTCAAGTTAAAGATGAGCTGACAGCTGTTGAAGAGGTCATTACAGATTCTGAGCTGGTGAGAATAGCCTTAAATGGCTTCACCAAAGAATGGGAAGTCTTCGTGAAGTGCGTGGTGGGACGTGAGCATTTACCAGATTGGAGCAGGTTGTGGGATGATTTCACTCAGGAGGAGATCCGAGAAAGATCTCAGAGCGGTGAACAGAAGACAGACAGAGTTGACGAGAATGTTGCTCTTGTTGCAAAGAGCAAGAAGAAAGGAAGTTCCGGAAGGGACTTGAGTAAAGTCAGATGCTATTTTTGTAACTAGTTGGGGCACCTTGCTTCTCATTGTCCTGAGAGGAGGAAGGAGGAGGAGTTAGAGGGGCCTGAGACAACTGCTACAACAACCATGGAGGACTTTGCTTCAAAGTTCGATAGGGAATTTTCTTTGGTGACCCTAGTTTCCAGTGTCGACAATGGAGGATTCGGAGGTGATGTCAGATGGATTGTGGATAGCGGAGCCTCTAGCCACATGACGAGAATCTGGCGAGTATTCCTAGATTTCACAGAGATTGGTCCTGGCCGACAAGTGGTAAATGAAGGTGGTATGGTGAGAGCTGTACGTGGAGTTGGGAATGTTAGATTCCAACTCGAGTTTGGGGAACTCTTGGAGCTTGATGGAGTTCTCTTTGTTCCAGGGTTGAGTGTTAACTTGCTCTCAGTCTCAGCCTTGGAGGATGTAGGATATTGCGTATTGTTCAAGAGAGAACATGTCTTTATCTACAGGTAGGGAGTGGACCTGGTAGAGCTGCAGCTGATCGGTAACCGGGTGAATAGGTTGTATATGTTGAGAGGACAGCCTTTGATGTATGATTCAACGTCGGATGAGGAGCGTGAGGAGGCTTTTGAGACTGTGGTGGCGCCAAGGTATCAGTCTTGCATTCCAAGAGAAGAGAGCGAGTCTCTTCTGAGCACTGGCAGGAGGCTTAGCCAGGTTGATCGAACCAATGATCAAGATGAAGTGAGCTCAGGGTTCCGGGAGGTTGCCAGGAGAAGATCTTCTAGTTCGAGTTCTATGCAAGTGTTGCAGATGGCTCCAGGTTCAGAGGGAGCTCCTATAGAGCACAGTGTGATGGGACCAGATGATGGAGATGGCAGCGAGTACATCCCTCGCTAAGAGGGAGTGTTATCTTTTTAGCTCGGGACGTACTCCGCATGTTTTGTCTTGTATGCGGATGTTACCTTAATGTTTACACTACCAGGCACTTAACTTTGTAATAGTTTTTATAAACTTGTTTTAAGTGGTTCTTTTATTAAAGTGACTTTTTAATAAAGTGTACCTTCTTTTTTTAAAATGACTTTATTTTCATAAAGCATTTATGTAATAAAGTGAAAATCACTTTAATTTAAATGAGACATTTTGGAGGGAATGGATCATGACCCTTGATCTTGAAAAATGCAAGATCTAATCTTGGCCTTTGGATCTAGGGTTGGGGAAGGTGAAAAGACACTTTGGGGGGAAAATCTCATTTTAAGATTATAAAAGAATACATTGGGTAGTGTGTAAGACAAGTTGAGAAGACATCGAGAAGATGAGAGGAGTTGAGTTAGAGAGATTTTCTGAGTAAGCTTGAGAGAGGAAAGTGAGCAACAAAGAGGGCACGTTTTCCAAGGAAGGAGGGCACGAATCCCAAGAATTTTTTTTTTCTGAGTTTTTGGGTCGAAATATTTTTCTACTGTGGGAGGCTGTACTGAATGGATCTGTACAGTCAGTACGATTCTGTACAGTCCATACAACCATATGGATTTGGCACGAAAATCGAGGCATTTTAGGCACGACTTTCGAGGCAGATTTCATAATTTTTGTGGTTGTTTCTGGGCCGTACGGAACAGTCCGTACAACTGATTGTGGGCACAGAAAATGAGGTACGAAGGAGGTCGTACAACAGTACGGTTTTGGCACGAAAAATGAGGCAGATTTATGTGGGATAGATTTGGTGCTATGAGGTATTTTCCTTGGCTGGAAATGTTATTTTACTGCTGATATGTACTTTCCTAAAGTTGAATCATAGATCTCTCTCTCTCTTGTTGGGTTTCCCCACATTGGGGTTTTCCCTGGCATTTGCCTAAATTTCTGCGTGTTATGGGTTGCTGTCCACTGTGTTATTTCCGCCGCTATTTTGCTTAGCAATGTGTATTTCTGCTTATGGAAATTTCTGAATGTGAGTTTATGCATTTCTGAAATTTATGAAGACAGTTATCTCTAGGTTGCTAAGTGTTTGACAGAATATTAGCTTGTTGATTTTTGTCATTAAAAATCTACAAGTTTCGCGCAAATCCTTCGGCGACTACCAACAGGCGACGCATCTTCTTCGAGTGGAGGCGCCGCCACCTTCAAGGTACAAATCAACTTCGATATTCCTATATTTGAAGGTCAGATAGACGTAGATGCTGTAGACAAGTGGTTGAATCTATTAGAAGGGTATTTTTCTGTCCATAACTTTTCAAATAGAGAAAAAATTACTTTTGCGCTCCTCAAAGCTGTTCCCCATGTCAAAGATTGGTGGGAAACTTTCTGTGAGCAAAAGGAAACAGAGGAACCCTCATTATTTACAGTCGCGACCACTTGGGAATCCTTCAGGGATGCTGTTAAGGAACAATACTACCTTGTCGGAAGTTATGACGACTTGTATACCAAATGGACCACACTGCGGCAAGAAAGAGACCAAGCAGTGCCAAATTTCACAAATATCTTCCATACCCTGCACACCAAGCTGCGTATCAAAGATTCATAGCGACATCTGGTGCTCAAGTATCGCGGTGCTCTACATAGATACATCCAGACTGAAATGGAATTTCTAGACATCTCGTCCTTGGGCGACCTATCGATATGTTGTCAAAATCGAGCAGAAGCTCAAACAAAAGATGCGACAATTTGGGCCTGGGAACCCCTCGCAGCAAAAACTAGGAAAGGGCGGCCCCAACCTACAGAACAAAGGACAAAGCAAAGATGGACAGTATCAGGACAACCAGTCCAAGCCGCAAGCAAAGGACATTGGAAAGACAAAGAAGGATACTGGGAAGTGGTGCGACTTCCATAAGAGCCCTTGGCATAACACTGCTGATAGCCGCTCAAAGCAGTCGCTGGTGGCCGAAGTGAAAGCCTCTGAATTAGATGCGGGTTCTGACTCTGAGTCAGATCCAGAAAGGGGAAGACAGATCATTGACGCGGAACCCAGTGCCACCGTTGCTACCACCAAGCTCCAGCCCGGTGAACCAGACAAGCCAAAAGAAGGAGAACGCCTTTTCCATTCGCAGATGTGGGTAAAAGGCACCCCGCTGCACTTCATCGTTGATAGCGGTAGCCAGAAGAACCTCATCTTAGCAGAGGTCGCCAAGCGGCTGGCCCTGTCGACAACACCGCACCCGCAGCCGTACACCATTGGATGGCTCTGCCAAGGAAGCGATCTCTGCGTCAGCCAACAGTGTCGACTGTCGTACGACATCAAGCCCTTCAAAGACGAGGTATTGTGTGATGTTGCTCCTCTCGAAGCTTGTAATGTTCTTTTGGGACAACCTTATTTATGGAAACGTCATGCTATATATGAGTCTAGGCCTCATAGTGTTATTATTACTTTGAACAGGAAATTGCACAGGATACTCGAGGCAGTCCCTCCTAGTGCTATTTTCTTGATCTTTGCCAAGCAATGCAGGAAGGTCATCTCTCAGATCGGGAAATTTGTCTTCTTCGTGATTCGCTCTCAGAGTAAGCGAAAGATCGCAACCACATCCAGGGCCTCCGCGATCGATCTCTCCACACAACAGAAGCAAGTGGATAAGGTCGTGGAAGAATACTCAGATATCTTCTCCTCTCCTACCGGGGTACCTCTGCACTGCTAGGTCAAGCATCCCATCGATCTGACCCCAGGCGCACCGCTACCCAATGGGCCGGTCTACCGCCGCTCTCTGTTAGAAAACAAGGAGATCAAGAGGCATATCCAAGAACTCCTCCACAAGGGGCACATCCGTCCTAGTTCATCGTGTTGTGGGAGCCCAATTGTACTGGTGCAGAAGAAAGACGAGACCTGGCGACTCTGCATTGATTACCAGGTCCTGAATAAAATCACAGTCCGGAACCGGTACCCGATTCCCCGAATCGACGACTTCCTTGATCAGCTCATGGGGGCCAAATACTTCAGTAAGATTGATCTGAAGTATGGCTAACGCCATGTCCCAGAACATACAGATGTATGGAAGATTGCCTTCAAGTCAAAAGGTCTTTTTGAATGGTTGGTCATGCCCTTTGGTTTGACAAATGCTCCAACAAATTTTATGAGGATGATGGACGATATCCTGCGACCTTTCACCAATACTTTTGTAGTGGTGTATCTGGATGACATCCTCATCGACAACAAGACTTGGGTGGAGCACTTGCAGCATATTCAACAGGTTCTGCACACCCTACGGCAACACAAACTATATGCAAACTTGAAAAAATGCTCCTTCGACATGGACAGGGTCCATTACTTAGGCTACATCGTTGATCAAGATGGTGTGCATGTGGATCTAACCAAGATCCAGGTCATCCGTGACTGGCCAGCCCCAACCACACTCACTGAGCTTCGGAGCTTCTTGGGCCTCGCCAATTTCTATCACAGGTTCGTGTTGGGATTCTCTCATATCGCATGGGCCCTCAGCCAAGTAACTAGGGGTGGTGGTAAGGCAAAATTTGTGTGGGGCCTATCCCAACAACAAGCCTTCGATGACTTGAAGCAGCGTTTGTGCTCATCCCCAGTACTTTCATTACCGGACCTGCAACATCCCTTTGAGATCGAGACAGATGCTTCAGAGTCCAGACTATGTTGTGGGCACCATTCTCACTCAACACAACCACCCCGTGGCGTATCATAGTGAGACACTATCAGATGTTGTCCGTAAGTACCCTACTTACGACAAAGAAATGTACTCCATTGTGCAAGCCTGCCGCCAGTGGAGACATTACATTCTGGGGAAGGAGACAATCATCCACACTGATCACAAGCCACTACAGTTCATGCAAACCCAAGACAAATTGCAGAATGACCGCCATCAAAAGTGGTCCACATACTTACAGCAGTTCCACCTCAACATCAAGTATAAAACAGGAAGTACCAACCGAGTTGCTGATTGCCTCAGCCGACCTCCAGTCTCGACACTCATCACGGTGCTAGACTCTTGCGACCATGAGACCTCCGGATGGCCCCACCTCTATGAGACAGACCCTGACTTCTCCACCACCTACCAAATGTTGGGAGCAAACTCAATGGTCGCTAATTTCCATTTTCAGGACGAGTTGTTGTGCCGTCTGGGCCATCTCTGCGTTCCATCAAGCGAGCACGCGAAGCTGATTTGGGAAGCTCACTACAGTCAGGTGGTAGGACACTTTGGTGTCGAAAATACAGTGGCAGTGTTGCAAAAACATTTCTATTGGCCAAAACTTCGACAGGATGTCGACAAGAATATCAGGTCCTGTACTGCTTGCACTATTGCCAAACTGACCACTAAGAAACAGGGCATGTACACCCCTCTTCCTACTCCTGACAAGCCGTGGGAATCCATCTCAATGGACGACATGTCAGGCCTCTCGTCCACCAAGAGGGGCAATGACTGTGTTTTTGTGGTTGTTGATCGCTTTTCCAAGATGGCGATTCTGGCCACCTGCAAGAAGAACATCACTGTAAAGGCCACTGCCAAGCTCTTCTTTGAACGCGTCTAGGTACACTTTGGGATCCCACAAACCATTGTCTCAGATCGGGACAGTCGGTTCTTCAACACATTCTGGTCGAGCCTCTGGTCACTGCTAGATACCAAGCTCACTAGATCCACTACCTTCCACTCCCAGACGGATGGCCAAACTGAGGTTGTCAATCGGATGATCGTACATATCCTGCGCATGTACAATTCCAAGCACCCCCGCACATGGGATGAGACTCTTCCCTATGTCCAACATAGCTACAATCGAGCCCTGCATAGCTCAACTGGCCACAGCCCCTTTCAGGTGGGGTTGGGATTCCAACCATTGGGCCCCATGGATGTCGCACTACCCTTGGCGAACACCTCGACTGACTCATCTCCTGCTCCACCAGATGTTGACAAAGCCACTTGGTTCATTGAGCGGATCCATCACATCCGCCAACAGGTTCAGGATATTTTACAGAAGTCCAATGCCAAGTACAAACAACGCCATGATCAACACTGGGTGCCACATAAGTTTCAAGTGGGCGACAAAGTTTGGTTGCACTTGCAGAAAGAACGCCTTACAGGGCCCCATCGGAAGCTTCGCCCACTCCGGTATGGGCCATACACCATCACCAAGGCTATAGGTGACAATGCTTTTGTGCTCAACATTCCCCCTTTCCTTGGCCTGCACCCAGTCTTCAACATGACTCTCCTTCGGCCATATTTCCCACCATTATTGGACACCTCAGAGATAGCAGAGCAGTTGACACCAACAAAGCTCAACCCCGACTGCATGCAACAAGCATCCAGTGATCAAATTGTGGACACACAGATCAAGGGCATCCAACAACAAATGATCCAGCTTTATCGAGCGGTCAAAGCAGGGCAGCTCCTGCACCAAGGCAAGTGGCTCACCCGGGGCCAAATTCAACAGAAATTTCCTCATCTGATGGGGGAACTCAACGCAATGGAGACCATTGCTTCCTAAGGGGGGAGGATTGATCCAGATGGATTTCGGTGGCTTCCCACCTATTCCAACTGGTTCATTTTGGCAGTTTTCCAGTTTGACAGTTTTTTCCCTAGTTTTCGGGTCGCTGACTTGTGGGGCTATTTTGAGGCCCTAAACAACGTTTTTAGGGCTCGCCAAAGTTGGAAATGATCTTTGATAGATAGTAGCAAAATGTGTAGTCTTCGGATAGACCTTTCCAATGGGCTATCGTGCACCTAAAACGAAGATCGTATGCAAAAGTTATGACCCCGGGAAGTTGATGTACTAACTTAACCAAACGGGGCCCACATGACTTTTGGGCACTTTATCTCCTAGGGTTAGGTTTTTGGATGTCTAGGGTTTTTGACATTCCTGTTTATTGTAAAAAGGCCTTTAGAGCCTCATTGTAATCACCTTCTTGCGAATGAGCGCAACCGTCACATTTCTTCTCAGAGATAAGCCGCCACCATTCCAGCAAGCTTGTTTTCTGCTGCATTTTACAGTTTCAGCTTATTTCCTTATTGAATAGAAAACCAGTTTTAATGTATCTCTGTTATTCTGTGTTAAGCATCTTTTAATAATCTGTATTCATTTCGTTCTGCTCATAAAATCCGGATCACGTGTGGGAATATCCCTCCAAGAAGACAAGTGCACCTTCAAGAGGTGATCTAGGTGGTATGCATGATGATGTGGAGTCCTTGTCACACAGTCCAATGCATTGTCACGAATCCCAGTGCAATGACATGTATCCCAATGAATGTACATGTATCCTAATGCAAATACATGGATACCAATGTAGTGTCACGGATCCCAAGAAAAATGGCATGGATCCCAATGTATATATATGTCTGTATGTTGGTACACGGATCCCAAAGTACACAAATCTCGAGGCATAGATGCCACCCCTGATGCATGTACAGTGTGACAGATCCCAATGCAAGGTGCCCACCTACAATAGTGAGTCATGCCTTGATATACATACATGTCATTAGGTAGCAAACATATAAGTGCTTTCTTCTAACTTCTCAATAACTCATTCAACTTTTACACTTTAGGCTAAGTTCAACCATGGTGGGGACAACATTAACCTTTATTACACGTGACACTCCTAAGACCAAGAAGTATGTCCTAGATTGCTAAGTTAGAAGTAGGTAATTTGATGAATAATGCGTGGAAAGGGAAAGGGAAAACTTCATGAGCTAACCCTCATAGTCATGTATGATGAATAGGTCTTCTTTCGCTAGCTTTCAAGAGATAGCGGTCTCCATTTCTTCCAATGATGGCCTTCATGAGGGTGCAAATTACTTATAATCATGCAAATTACAGATAAGTCTTGAACACAGATAGGTCCTTATGGGAAAGATGCAAAGTGGATGATAGGATATCTTGCAATGTTAGTAATCTATCTGTTGAAACTCAAGATCAAGTGTCTTGCTATAATTGGTAAGCATCATCTTCTTACTTCTGATTGTAATTAATCCAGAACATATAAAGGTTGGGATCAGGTAGTAAGGAACTCTGTTTCCTTCTAGTCTTGGAGTGGATTCGACTCAATTGGGATCATTAGGTACTTTTAACTAGGATGAATGTCACCTTGCAGAGGATTGTGCTCTGAAGAAAAATTATCGAGAGTCTACGATTTGATATCATATCGATTGTCATTGGGTCTAAGTTTCTCACAGATATATGGATGGCCTACAAAAGTAAGATTTTATGAAAAGGATATTCATGTAAAACCTTGCCTACATTAATAAGTCACGTTGTTTAAGTCTGGCACATGCTAATGGCATGGAGTAATATCCAGACATTCTTGCTGTACTTGCTCATTGATTCTCTTCTAAGATATTGAGCCACCTTATAAATTCAAATTTTACCACAATATCGCTAAAATGTGTATTTAATCTCTGTTTTAAGTGGACCCTATGTTTTAATCTTTGATCCTGCATCTCAGACCTCTCACAAGCTGTACATTACCGTGATGTTTATAGTATATACTGGTCACAGCAGATGTAACTTGTATTCATGGAAATATTTGTTTTTGAATTCTTTTGAATTAGGGATTAACTTAAAAATAAGTTATTAGTTGTATTTATCATATATTTTGAACTTCCAAG
>ML776786.1:989282-1013190 GCA_009831015.1 Picea engelmannii | reverse complement strand
GAAATGACCTTTGATAGATAGTAGCAAAATGTGTAGTCCTCAAATAGACCTTTCCAACGGGCTATCGTGCGCCTAAAACGAAGATCGTATGCAAAAGTTACGACCCCGGGAAGTTGATGTACCAACTTATCCAAACGGGGCCCACATGACTTTTGGGCGCTTCATCTCCTAGGGTTAGGTTTTTGGATGTCTAGGGTTTTTGACATTCCTGTTTATTGTAAAAAGGCCTTTAGAGCCTCATTGTAATAACCAACTCAACAACCTCTAACAACCTTAGGAAATGGTCCAAAAGAGTGCAACAACCTCATAACCAACTCCAACTACCTCACATGTGTGGACAAGGTACAACAATGCTTAACAAATCCACACGTGTGGACAAAAGGTACAACAATGCTTAACAAATCCACATGTGTTGATCCAGATCAGAAATGACCTTTGATAGATAGTAGCAAAATGTGTAGTCCTCAAATAGACCTTTCCAACGGGCTATCGTGCGCCTAAAACGAAGATCGTATGCAAAAGTTACGACCCCGAGAAGTTGATGTACTAACTTATCCAAACGGGGCCCACATGACTTTTGGGCGCTTCATCTCCTAGGGTTAGGTTTTTGGATGTCTAGGGTTTTTGACATTCCTGTTTATTGTAAAAAGGCCTTTAGAGCCTCATTGTAATCATCTTCTTGCGAATGAGCGCAACCGTCACATCTCTTCTCAGAGATAAGCCGCCACCATTCCAGCAAGCTTGTTTTCCGCTGCATTTTACAGTTTCAGCTTATTTCCTTATTGAATAAAAAACCAATTTTACTGTATCTCTGTTATTCTGTGTTAAGCATCTTTTAATAATCTGTATTCATTTTGTTCTGCTCATAAAATCCGGATCAGTGGTATCAGAGCGGTCTGCTCCTTGTCGTCTTAATGCATGTCTCTAACGAGGTCAGGGTATAAAGAATTGGGTCTTGAGCTTGTTTCTCTTGAGGACAAAAGCTCTCGCACGCCCAAACGACCTCTCATGGCAGGAGAAAAGAAAAATAATGGGACATGAGATCCTTTCAAAATGTTGCTTGAGGAAGCCCTCACGCAACAATCGAACGAGATGATGGATAATTTTGTTAGCTTTTTAGCTCGGGAGGTACTCCACATGTTTTGTCTTGTATGCGGATGTTATCTTAATGTTTACACTACCAGGCACTTAACTTTGTAATAGTTTTTATAAAGTTGTTTTAAGTGGTTCTTTTATTAAAGTGACTTTTTAATAAAGTGTACCTTCCTTTTTTAAAGTGACTTTATTTTCATAAAGCACTTATGTAATAAAGTGAAAATCACTTTAATTTAAATGAGACATTTTGGAGGGAATGGATCATGACCCTTGATCTTGAAAAAGGCAAGATCTAATCTTGGCCTTTGGATCTAGGGTTGGGGAAGGTGAAAAGACACTTTGGGGGGAAAATGTCATTTTCAGATTATAAAAGAATGCATTGGGTAGTGTGCAAGACAAGTTGAGAAGACACCGAGAAGACGAGAGGAATTGATTTAGAGAGATCTTCTGAGTAATCTTGAGAGAGGAAAGTGAGCAGCAAAGAGGACACGTTTTCCAAGGAAGGAGGGCACGAATCCCAAGAAATTTGTTTTTCTTGAGTTTTTGGGCCGAAATATTTTTCTGCTGTGGGAGGTTGTACTGTACGGATCCGTACAGTCCGTACAACAGTACGGATTTGGCACAAAAATTGAGGCATTTCGGGCACGGTTTTCGAGGCAAATTTCAAAATTTTTGTTGTTGTTTTTGGGTCATATGGAATAGTTCGTACAACTGACTGTGGGCACGGAAAACAAACTACAGAGGAGGTCGTACAATAGTATGGTTTTGGCACAGAAAACGAGGCAGATTTCTGTGGGACAAATTTGGTGCTGTGAGGTATTTTCCTTGGCTGGAAATGTTATTTTGCTGCTGATATGTACTTTCCTGAAGCTGAATAATAGATCTCTCTCTCTCTCTCTCTCGTTGGGTTTCCCCACATTGGGGTTTTCCCTGGCATTTGCCTAAATTTCTGCATGTTATGGGTTGCTGTCCACTGTGTTATTTCCGCTGCTATTTTGCTTAGCAATGTATATTTCTGCTTATGGAAATTTCTGAATGTGAGTTTATGCATTTTTGAAATTTATGAAGACAATTATCTCTAGGTTGCTAAGTGTTTGACAGAATATTAGCTTGCTGATTTTTGTCATTAAAAATCTACATGGTATCGGAGCTTTGTCTCTGACAGTGGGTAGTGTGATTTTTGGGCAAAAGGGTGTGATTGTTGTCCTTGAGTTGTGATAGGGAATATGGCTGCAAGCATTAGATATGAGGATCGATTGGATGGCATTTCCAACTATTTGTAGTGGAGGGTTTGCCTGTCAGTTGTTCTCAAGGAGAACACAATTTATAGCTATGTCAACTCTGTCGTGGTAGCTCCTGCAGCAGATCCTGTTGCTTTGGACTTGCATGAGACCAAGGAAGCCAAAGCTCAAAGGATTATTCTGGATGGGGTGAAGGATCACCTTATCCCACACTTGGCTGAGAAAAAGACTGTCAAGGAGATGTGGGATGCACTTAAGAACTTGTTCGAGGCGAAGAACGAGAACCAGAAGATGGCCTTGAAGGCTAAGTTGCATGATACCAACATGGGTAAGGAGGAGAGTGTCTCTTCTTATCTTACCTGGGTGGCTCAAGTTAAAGATGAACTGGCAGCTGTTGGAGAGGTCGTTACGGATTCTGAGCTGGTGAGAATAGCCTTAAATGGCTTCACCAAAGAATGGGAAGTCTTCGTGAAGTGCGTGGTGGGACGTGAGCATTTACCAGATTGGAGCAGGCTGTGGGATGATTTCACTCAGGAGGAGATCCGAGAAAGATCTCAGAGCGGTGAACAGAAGACAGACAGAGCTGACGAGAATGTTGCTCTTGTTGCAAAGAGCAAGAAGAAAGGAAGTTCTGGAAGGGACTTGAGTAAAGTCAGATGCTATTGTTGTAACCAGTTGGGACACCTTGCTTCTCATTGTCCTGAGAGGAGGAAGAAGGAGGAGTTAGAGGGGCCTGAGACAGCTGCTACAACAACCATGGAGGACTTTGCTTCAAAGTTCGATAGGGAATTTTCTTTGGTGACCCTAGTTTCCAGTGTCGACAGCGGAGGATTCGGAGGTGATGTCAGATGGATTGTGGATAGCGGAGCCTCTAGCCACATGACGAGAATCTAGCGAGTATTCTTAGATTTCACAGAGATTGGTTCTGGCCGACAAGTGGTAAATGAAGGTGGTATGGTGAGAGCTGTACGTGGAGTTGGGAATGTCAGATTCCAACTCGAGTTTGGGGAACTCTTGGAGCTTGATGGAGTTCTCTTTGTTCCAGGGTTGAGTGTTAACTTGCTATCAGTCTCAGTCTTGGAGGATGTAGGATATTGCGTATTGTTCAAGAGAGAACATGTCTTTATCTACAGGCAGGGAGTGGACTTGGTAGAGTTGCAGCTGATCGGTAACCGGGTGAATAGGTTGTATATGTTGAGAGGACAGCCTTTGATGTATGATTCAACGTCGGATGAGGAGCGTGAGGAGGCTTTTGAGACTGTGGTGGCGCCAAGGTATTAGTCTTTCATTTCGAGAGAAGAGAGCGAGTCTCTTCTGAGCACTGGCAGGAGGCTTAGCCAGGTTGATCGAACCAATGATCAAGATGAAGTGGGCTCAGGGTTCCGGGAGGTTGCCAGGAGAAGATCTTCTAGTTCGAGTTCTATGCAAGTGTTGCAGATGGCTCCAGGTTCAGAGGGAGCTCCTACAGAGAACAGTGTGATGGGACCAGATGATGGAGATGGCAGCGAGTACATCCCTTGCTAAGAGGGAGTGTTATCTTTTTAGCTCGGGAGGTACTCCGCATGTTTTGTCTTGTATGCGGATGTTACCTTAATGTTTACACTACCAGGCACTTAACTTTGTAATAGTTTTTATAAACTTGTTTTAAGTGGTTCTTTTATTAAAGTGACTTTTTAATAAAGTGTACCTTCTTTTTTTAAAATGACTTTATTTTCATAAAGCACTTATGTAATAAAGTGAAAATCACTTTAATTTAAATGAGACATTTTGGAGGGAATGGATCATGACCCTTGATCTTGAAAAAGGCAAGATCTAATCTTGGCCTTTGGATCTAGGGTTGGGGAAGGTGAAAAGACACTTTGGGGGGAAAATGTCATTTTTAGATTATAAAATAATGCATTGGGTAGTGTGTAAGACAAGTTGAGAAGACACCGAGAAGACGAGAGGAGTTGAGTTAGAGAGATTTTCTGAGTAATCTTGAGAGAGGAAAGTGAGCAACAAAGAGGGCACGTTTTCCAAGGAAGGAGGGCACGAATCCCAAGATTTTTTTTTTCTTGAGTTTTTGGGCCGAAATATTTTTCTACTGTGGGAGGCCGTACTGAACGGATCCGTACAGTCCATACAACCATATGGATTTGGCACGGAAATCGAGGTATTTCAGGCACGACTTTCGAGCTAGATTTCAGAATTTTTGTGGTTGTTTCTGGGCCGTACGGAACAGTCCGTACAACTGACTGTGGGCACGAAAAACGAGGTACGAAGGAGGTCGTACAACAGTATGGTTTTGGCACGAAAAATGAGGCAGATTTCTGTGGGACAGATTTGGTGCTATGAGGTATTTTCCTTGGCTGGAAATGTTATTTTGCTGCTGATATGTACTTTCCTGAAGCTGAATAATAGATCTCTCTCTCTCTTGTTGGGGTTCCCCACATTGGGGTTTTCCCTGGCATTTGCCTAAATTTCTGCGTGTTATGGGTTGCTGTCCATTGTGTTATTTCCGCTGCTATTTTGCTTAGCAATGTGTATTTCTGCTTATGGAAATTTTTGAATGTGAGTTTATGCATTTTTGAAATTTATGAAGACAGTTATCTCTAGGTTGCTAAGTGTTTGACAGAATATTAGCTTGTTGATTTTTGTCATTAAAAATCTATAAGTTTCACGCAAATCCTTCGGCGGCTACCAACAGGCGACGCATCTTCTTCGAGTGGAGGCGCCGCCACCTTCAAGGTACAAATCAACTTCGATATTCCTATATTTGAAGGTCAGATAGACGTAGATGCTGTAGACAAGTGGTTGAATCTATTAAAAGGGTATTTTTCTGTCCATAACTTTTCAAATAGAGAAAAAATTACTTTTGTGCTCCTCAAAGCTGTTCCCCATGTCAAAGATTGGTGGGAAACTTTCTGTGAGCAAAAGGAAACAGAGGAACCCTCATTATTTATAGTCGTGACCACCTGGGAATCCTTTAGGGATGTTGTTAAGGAACAATACTACCTTGTCGGAAGTTATGATGAATTGTATACCAAATGGATCACACTGCAGCAAGAAAGAGACCAAGCAGTGCCAAATTTCTCAAATATCTTCCATACCTAGCACACCAAGCTGGGTATCAAAGATTCATAGTGACATCTGGTGCTCAAGTATCGCGGTGCTCTGCATAGATACATCCAGACTGAAATGGAATTTCTAGACATCTCGTCCTTGGGCGACCTATTGATATGCCGTCAAAATCGAGCAGAAGCTCAAACAAAAGACGTGACAATTTGGGCCTAGGAACCCCTCGCAGCAAAAACTAGGAAAGGGCGGCCCCAACCTACAGAACAAAGGACAAAGCAAAGATGGACAGTATCAGGACAACCAGTCCAAGCCGCAAGCAAAGAAGGACATCAGAAAGACAAAGAAGGATATTGGGAAGTGGTGCGACTTCCATAAGAGCCCTTGGCATAACACTGCTGATAGCCGCTCAAAGTAGTCGCTGGTGGCCGAAGTGAAAGCCTCTGAATTAGATGCGGGTTCTGACTCTGAGTCAGAACCAGAAAGAGGAAGACAGATCATTGACGCGGAACCCAGTGCCACCATTGCTACCACCAAGCTCCAGCATGGTGAACCAGACGAGCCAGAAGAAGGCGAACGCCTTTTCCATTCGCAGATGTGGGTAAAAGGCACCCCGCTGCACTTCATCGTTGATAGCGGTAGCCAGAAGAACCTCATCTCAACAGAGGTCGCCAAGCGGTTGGCCCTGCCGACAACACCGCACCCGCAGCCGTACACCATTGGATGGCTCTGCCAAGGAAGCGATCTCTGCGTCCGCCAATAGTGTCGACTGTCGTACGACATCAAGCCCTTCAAAGACGAGGTATTGTGTGATGTTGCTCCTCTCGAAGCTTGTAATGTTCTTTTGGGCCAACCTTATTTATGGAAACGTCATGCTATATATGAGTCTAGGCCTCTTAGTGTTATTATTACTTTGAACAGGAAATTGTACAGGATACTCGAGGCAGTCCCTCCTAGTGCTATTTTCTTGATCTTTGCCAAGCAATGTAGGAAGGTCATCTCTCAGATCGGGAAATTTGTCTTCTTCGTGATTCGCTCTCAGAGTAAGCGAAAGATCGCAACCACATCCAGGGCCTCCGCGATCGATCTCTCCACACAACAGAAGCAAGTGGATAAGGTCGTGGAAGAATACTCAGATATCTTCTCCTCTCCTACCGGGGTACCTCTGCACTGCTAGGTCAAGCATCCCATCGATCTGACCCCAGGCGCACCGCTACCCAATGGGCCGGTCTACCGCCGCTCTCTGTTAGAAAACGAGGAGATCAAGAGGCAGATCCAAGAACTCCTCCACAAGGGGCACATCCGTCCCAGTTCATCGCGTTGTGGGAGCCCAATTGTACTGGTGCAGAAGAAAGACGAGACCTGGCGACTCTGCATTGATTACCAGGCCCTGAATAAAATCACAGTCCGGAACCGGTACCCGATTCCCCGAATCGACGACTTCCTTGATCAGCTCATGGGGGCCAAATACTTTAATAAGATTGATTTGAAGTATGGCTACCACCATGTCCCAGAACATACAGATGTATGGAAGATTGCCTTCAAGTCAAAAGGTCTTTTTGAATGGTTGGTCATGCCCTTTGGTTTGACAAATGCTCCAACAACTTTTATGAGGATGATGGACGATATCCTGCGACCTTTCACCAGTACTTTTGTAGTGGTGTATCTGGATGACATCCTCATCGACAACAAGACTTGGGCAGAGCACTTGCAGCATATTCAACAGGTTCTGCACACCCTATGGCAACACAAATTATATGCAAACTTGAAAAAATGCTCCTTCGACATGGACAGGGTCCATTACTTAGGCTACATCATTGATCAAGATGGTGTGCATGTAGATCTAACCAAGATCCAGGTCATCCGTGACTGGCCAGCCCCAACCACACTCACTGAGCTTCGAAGCTTCTTGGGCCTCGCCAATTTCTATCGCAGGTTCGTGTTGGGATTCTCTCATATCGCATGGGCCCTCAGCCAAGTAACTAGGGGTGGCGGTAAGGAAAAATTTGTGTGGGGCCTATCCCAACAACAAGCCTTTGATGACTTGAAGCAACGTTTGTGTTCATCCCCAGTACTTTCATTACTGAACCTGCAACATCCCTTTGAGATCGAGACAGATGCTTCAGACTATGCTGTGGGCACCGTTCTCACTCAACACAACCACCCCGTGGCGTATCATAGTGAGACACTATCAGATACTGTCCGTAAGTACCCTACTTACGACAAAGAAATGTACTCCATTGTGCAAGCCTGCCGCCAGTGGAGACATTACATTCTGGGGAAGGAGACAATCATCCACACTGATCACAAGCCACTATAGTTCATGCAAACCCAAGACAAATTGCAGAATGACCACCATCAAAAGTGGTCCACATACTTACAACAGTTCCACCTCAACATCAAGTATAAAACAGGAAGTACCAACCGAGTTGCTGATTGCCTTAGTCGACCTCCAGTCTCGACACTCATCACGGTGCTAGACTCTTGCGACCATGAGACCTCCGGATGGCCCCACCTCTATGAGACAGACCCTGACTTCTCCACCACCTACCAAATGTTGGGAGCAAACTCAATGGTCGCTAATATCCATCTTTAGGACGAGTTGTTGTGCCGTCTGGGCCATCTCTGCGTTCCATCAAGCGAGTGCGTGAAGCTGATTTGGGAAGCTCACTACAGTCAGGTGGTAGGACACTTTGGCGTCGAAAAGACAGTGGCAGTGTTGCAAAAACATTTCTATTGGCCAAAACTTTGACAGGATGTCGACAAGAATATCAGGTCCTGTACTGCTTGCACTATTGCCAAACCGACCACTAAGAAACAGGGCATGTACACCCCTCTTCCTACTCCTGACAAGTCGTGGGAATCCATCTCAATGGACGACATGTCAGGCCTCCCGTCCACCAAGAGGGGCAATGACTGTGTTTTTGTGGTTGTTGATCGCTTTTCCAAGATGGCGATTCTGGCCGCCTGCAAGAAGAACATCACTGTAAAGGCCACTGCCAAGCTCTTCTTTGAACGCGTCTAGGTACACTTTGGGATCCCACAAACCATTGTCTCAGATTGGGACAGTTGGTTCTTCAACAGATTCTGGTCGAGCCTCTGGTCACTGCTAGATACCAAGATCACTAGATCCACTACCTTCCACTCCCAGACGGATGGCCAAACTGAGGTTGTCAATCGGATGATCGTACATATCCTGCGCATGTACAATTCCAAACACCCCCGCACATGGGATGAGACTCTTCCCTATGTCCAACATAGCTACAACCGAGCCCTGCATAGCTCAACTGGCCACATCCCCTTTCAGGTGGGGTTGGGATTCCAACCATTGGGCCCCATGGATGTCGCACTACCCTTGGCGAACACCTCGACCGACTCATCTCCTGCTCCACCAGATGTTGACAAAGCCACCTGGTTCATTGAGCGGATCCATCACATCCGCCAACAGGTTCAGGATATTTTACAGAAGTCCAATGCCAAGTACAAACAACGCCATGATCAACACCGGGTGCCACATAAGTTTCAAGTGGGCGACAAAGTTTGGTTGCACTTGCAGAAAGAATGCCTTACAGGGCCCCATCAGAAGCTTCGCCCACTCCGGTATGGGCCATACACCATCACCAAGGCTATAGGTGACGATGCTTTTGTGCTCAACATTTCCCCTTTCCTTGGCCTGCACCCAATCTTCAACATGACTCTCCTTCAGCCATATTTCCCACCATTATTGGACACCTAAGAGATAGCAGAGCAGTTGACACCAACAAAGCTCAACCCTGACTGCATGCAACAAGCATCCAGTGATCAGATTGTGGACACACAGATCAAGGGCATCCAACAACAAATGATCCAGCTTTATCGAGTGGTCAAAGCAGGGCAGCTCTTGTACCAAGGCAAGTGGCTCACCCGGGGCCAAATTCAACAGAAATTTCCTCATCTGATGGGGGAACTCAACGCAATGGAGACCATTGCTTCCTAAGGGGGGAGGATTGATCCAGATGGATTTCGGTGGCTTCCCACCTATTCCAACTGGTTCATTTTGGCAGTTTTCCAGTTTGACAGTTTTTTCCCTAGTTTTCGGGTCGCTGACTTGTGGGGCTATTTTGAGGCCCTAAACAACGTTTTTAGGGCTCGCCAAAGTTGGAAATGATCTTTGATAGATAGTAGCAAAATGTGTAGTCTTCGGATAGACCTTTCCAATGGGCTATCGTGCACCTAAAACGAAGATCGTATGCAAAAGTTATGACCCCGGGAAGTTGATGTACTAACTTAACCAAACGGGGCCCACATGACTTTTGGGCACTTTATCTCCTAGGGTTAGGTTTTTGGATGTCTAGGGTTTTTGACATTCCTGTTTATTGTAAAAAGGCCTTTAGAGCCTCATTGTAATCACCTTCTTGCGAATGAGCGCAACCGTCACATTTCTTCTCAGAGATAAGCCGCCACCATTCCAGCAAGCTTGTTTTCTGCTGCATTTTACAGTTTCAGCTTATTTCCTTATTGAATAGAAAACCAGTTTTAATGTATCTCTGTTATTCTGTGTTAAGCATCTTTTAATAATCTGTATTCATTTCGTTCTGCTCATAAAATCCGGATCACGTGTGGGAATATCCCTCCAAGAAGACAAGTGCACCTTCAAGAGGTGATCTAGGTGGTATGCATGATGATGTGGAGTCCTTGTCACACAGTCCAATGCATTGTCACGAATCCCAGTGCAATGACATGTATCCCAATGAATGTACATGTATCCTAATGCAAATACATGGATACCAATGTAGTGTCACGGATCCCAAGAAAAATGGCATGGATCCCAATGTATATATATGTCTGTATGTTGGTACACGGATCCCAAAGTACACAAATCTCGAGGCATAGATGCCACCCCTGATGCATGTACAGTGTGACAGATCCCAATGCAAGGTGCCCACCTACAATAGTGAGTCATGCCTTGATATACATACATGTCATTAGGTAGCAAACATATAAGTGCTTTCTTCTAACTTCTCAATAACTCATTCAACTTTTACACTTTAGGCTAAGTTCAACCATGGTGGGGACAACATTAACCTTTATTACACGTGACACTCCTAAGACCAAGAAGTATGTCCTAGATTGCTAAGTTAGAAGTAGGTAATTTGATGAATAATGCGTGGAAAGGGAAAGGGAAAACTTCATGAGCTAACCCTCATAGTCATGTATGATGAATAGGTCTTCTTTCGCTAGCTTTCAAGAGATAGCGGTCTCCATTTCTTCCAATGATGGCCTTCATGAGGGTGCAAATTACTTATAATCATGCAAATTACAGATAAGTCTTGAACACAGATAGGTCCTTATGGGAAAGATGCAAAGTGGATGATAGGATATCTTGCAATGTTAGTAATCTATCTGTTGAAACTCAAGATCAAGTGTCTTGCTATAATTGGTAAGCATCATCTTCTTACTTCTGATTGTAATTAATCCAGAACATATAAAGGTTGGGATCAGGTAGTAAGGAACTCTGTTTCCTTCTAGTCTTGGAGTGGATTCGACTCAATTGGGATCATTAGGTACTTTTAACTAGGATGAATGTCACCTTGCAGAGGATTGTGCTCTGAAGAAAAATTATCGAGAGTCTACGATTTGATATCATATCGATTGTCATTGGGTCTAAGTTTCTCACAGATATATGGATGGCCTACAAAAGTAAGATTTTATGAAAAGGATATTCATGTAAAACCTTGCCTACATTAATAAGTCACGTTGTTTAAGTCTGGCACATGCTAATGGCATGGAGTAATATCCAGACATTCTTGCTGTACTTGCTCATTGATTCTCTTCTAAGATATTGAGCCACCTTATAAATTCAAATTTTACCACAATATCGCTAAAATGTGTATTTAATCTCTGTTTTAAGTGGACCCTATGTTTTAATCTTTGATCCTGCATCTCAGACCTCTCACAAGCTGTACATTACCGTGATGTTTATAGTATATACTGGTCACAGCAGATGTAACTTGTATTCATGGAAATATTTGTTTTTGAATTCTTTTGAATTAGGGATTAACTTAAAAATAAGTTATTAGTTGTATTTATCATATATTTTGAACTTCCAAGGTTGGAACATCATTAGATACAAGTATTTCATGGGGTTTGAATCCCGATATTTCTGTTGTCTCATGTTATTCTTTGGCTGGAATTGTGTCTTGACTTGACTTTTGGCCTCTATGTGACCTCTCAAGTATGGACTTGTGAGAATGCATGATGTTGAGAGAACACATGCCTTCTTGAGTTATTCATTTCTATTGTTGTTCACTTTATCTATGATGGCCCCTGCTGAAGTGTGGATGTTGTGGCAATGTAGGAGATCTAGACATAGATGATTTCTTCTTTGAGTCTTGTTTCTCATGGTGGTCATTTATTGAAGATTTGCTACATCCATGTTGTTACATTTTGATATTGAACTGATCTATTTTGTCAGGTAAGGATTGAGTTTAGGATCCTATAGTTGATAGCTTCTCATGCTGTTTATTCAGATATGTTTGTTTGGATGCATGCAATGCCCAAATTTTAGATATTTATTCTCTGAAGATTCATGTAGTTAAATAAAACCCCATCCCTAAATTTGAAGTGCCATCCTAAAATCAACTGTTTCATAGCGTCTCTTCTACTTTTATGATCCAGTTTATTTATCTGCACCAACGTTCATATAAAAGCATCACAATATGTCAAGAAGAAAATTAAGCTTGCAGCATTTAATGTGTCAAAAAACTTAACATTGGTATATATAACATATTTAATAGCATCAAAACAAAGTTTAGTGTTTCTGAGAGATTAAAAAAAGAAAGAAATTGCATAAATATCCACTAATGATCAAAATAGGTCAGCTGGCCTTGAAAATGCAACTAAAAATAGCAAGATAAGGAGTGCCTAGGGTGTATCCTCCCTAAAATTGGAAAGAGAAAGTAAATACAAAGCATAATATACAGGATTGAATATTCTGGAATCTGGACACCCAAATATCATTATATGCGTGAATGACGCACATACCCATCAGCATATACTCTTCTAATTGGTAACTAGTCTCCCAGGGAGTATGGATGAAGTCTGAATTGCAATATGATCTAGAAAGCAGCCTCATGAACTTCTAAATCATAAGCTGGATGGATTTGCCCCATTTCCTGTTTTTTCTTCCTGTGGCTTTATTGATTTCTATTTGTTTTTCTTCACTCTGCTTTCCTCTTTTCCTGCTCCTTTGTTTTGCATAAATATGAAATTTTATGCAGAATGTTTTGAGAAATTTAGAAGACTCATTACTAAGTCATCTGGTACATGTTTATGGTTATTAGTTAAGTTCTGTAAACATGTTAAGATCCTTCTTCTCTTTGGGGACTTTGAAACTATTTGCTTAGTAGACTTTGAAGTAGATATCCATTTTTTGTATTTTTCCTTTGATGACGTGCTCACAGAAAATCTAATTAGAACTTTCTGAATTACATACAGTCAAAAGTGCACCTTTTTCCTTTGTCGAACTGATATAGAAGATTTTGTGTTAAATATTCTGTTATTGCAGACTCGGGGATATCTAGATATACGAGACACGGTCCAATGTGTTGAAATTGCCATTGCTAATCCTGCAAATCCTGGAGAGTTCAGAGTTTTCAATCAATTTACTGAGCAGTTTTCTGTGAATGATCTAGCAAAAACTGTTATAAAGGCTGGTGAGAAGCTAGGCCTGGAGGTCAGGACCATCAACGTGCCCAACCCTCGTGTTGAGGCTGAGGAACACTATTACAATGCAAAGCATACGAAGTTGATTGAGTTGGGATTGCAGCCCCATTTTTTGTCTGATGCTCTTCTGGACTCTCTTCTTAATTTTGCAATGAGGTATTCTGATCGTGTAGACATGGCACAGATTATGCCTGCCGTTTCCTGGAAGAAAATTGGAGTGAAACCAAGGTCTAGTGCTTCGGAAGTTAAGTTCTAAAGTGAAATAAACTAGTTATTTTCTGTGGTATGAAGCTTCTGTAACAGTCTTCTTATCAGAATAATAGTTTGTACTTGTACCTAGTTCTGAAGAAAATGAAAAAATCGTAACCTGTTTGTAGGGTTTCATAAGTCAGATTCTCTCTAAGAATGCATTATCTGTACCTGTAAAAAAGTCATGTACGCACTGACTTCAGGTCTGTTTCTTCACAAGTTAAGTTCTAAAGTAAAATAAACTATCTTTGTTTTCTGCAGTATGAAATCTTTGTAACTGTCTCCTTTGTCAGGAGAAGGGTTTGTACTTGTACCTAGTTCTGAACAAAACGAAAAGGTCGTAACATGTTTGTAGGGTTTTATAGTCAGATTTTTTCTGACTAAGAATGCCTTTTCTTTGCCTGTACAAAAGTCATGTGCGCACTGACTTCAAAGTCCCAATGTCTTCACAGCTTTTCAAAATAAAATTTGTCTATATTCCAACAGAAATCTTTTCCAGATAATGTCTTTGCAAGAATTCTTTTTGAAAAATGCATTGTCCTTTATGCTTATGATATGTGCATGGACATAATGAATTAGTAAATTTCCTTATTTCTTCAAGTAGTTTACTTCACATCCAATAAAAATGAAGAAGGGAATGATAGACAAGTCTGAAGGTAGTGCTCTTTTCTCAACGTCACATAGATCGTTTCAGTTACTCACCAAGCAGCAGTGATTACACTTCACATGTTCTTTATTATATTTATGATCTGCAAAGGATGCTGTTATTTAATAGGAAAAATTACAACATACAGAGAGACTGATTGCCTCCAGTATGAGGGTTGCTATAAGAAAAGAAAATTCAATGCTCTGAACTCATACCAAAATATCATAATTGCGAGATTCATCCTGATTTATGCGCACTGGTAAACTCCTCTATTAGAGTTTCATTGTAAAAGTAAAGATTAGATTTTGGGTTCTGGAGTGGGAAGCCTTTATCAAGTTTAGGATTGAAAGGTCAAAGGAAACATGTTTCAACAATCATGTATGTATTTTATGATGATCAGGGAACATGTTTCATTAAGTTACATACACCACTATTGAACTAAGTTCATGAAGTCTTGTAGTAAGTTATTTGGTATTGTCAAAATAATCTAGATGTAGATTCTCTTGAGATTAGAGCCAAAGCAGGCATGTTAGTTACCCTGTTTATGTAGAGAGGGGGAACCAGCGTGAACACACTTTGGTCCCATATGAAGCATTGTTGATGTTTCTATTGTTTAGTAATAAAATATAACACGCCTTGTCCAAAAATTAAAAAAATCTAGATAAGATGCAGTTCCTTCTAATAATTTATACTCTAAGCAGTCTGTGGAGCTATAGCTTTAAGACTGAAGAAATCAGTAGAACCATACCTTCACATTTTGTATACTATGTAGACATAACATGAATTTTCATTTTCATTTTATCAGCATGTATCTGTTTTTCACTCAAACTGAAAGAAAGTTGATTCACAATTTCTTATTTTCATGAGCATTCCCTGCACCATTGGTAGCCTTTAGATTTGAGATATCTGGAGGGATTATGGCAGGTGCTTTATTTAGTGTCGGCTTATTTTGCTCAAACATAGGAGTTTGTTGAATGGAGAGCTAGCTTATGTTGGTGTGCAATAAAAGCATTCCTTTGAAACTTTTCAATCACAACTTGTTTAAAAAGGACTATAATGTACTTAATCCCAAAACTTCAGAGCAATCACATAAATGTAGTGCAAAACCAAAGAACACGAGAGAAAATAGATGAACCCCGAAAAAGATCTCTTTATGATAAAAATAGAGAGCTATGTTCACTTGCCTCTTCAAAGGGGCAATCTCCTAGAGCAAAGCTCCAATCACAACAACAATTCTTGACAAAACATTACATAACCTTCTACTCAATATATATAGTTATCAAGACATTCTCCAGGTCTTCTCCCCAAAGTAGTGGGCTAGGTCGACCTGTGCCTTCTCCCTGTCTTCTCCCCAATGGACTGAGTTGGGTCGACTTGTGATAGGTCTTCTCCTCAGTTGTGCTGGGTTGGGTCGACTTGAGACGAGTCTTCTCCCTAGGTGGATGGGTTGGGTCGATCTGTGGAGACACCCTTGATCTTCTCCCCATATCGTGTTGGGTCGATTTGGAGAATGCTTCGTTGAGACGAAGTTGAGCATGACACTTGTCCAAGTAGTGACAAGTTGTCCTGGGGTGGCACCCAACGTCCCATGGGAGTAGAGCATGTGGATATGTCCCTTGGGAGCTGACCAAGTGGACACGTCATGCGAGAGCATCCCTTGACGATGATGATGACATGTTCTAGTGGGTCGTAGCCCCTAGAAGAGATGAGAACGTCCACACTAGGTGCAACCATGTGTGACGTGTTGATGCAACCTTTCACTAAGATGCCTAGAGAAAGAAGAAGCCCAACGTCTTGTGAAGAAGACCTAAACAACCCAAGTCGACCCTTTATGAAGAGACACCTTTTGGACATAACAAGTTCACATTGGACTTGTATATATAGGGAGAGCTATCTCTCATTTGGATATATCATTCTTGGATCATTCTCTCTCTTGTGTAGCACTAGCTTGGACTAGTACATTATCTTGGAGATCTAGCGCACTTCTTCTTTTGGTTATGGTATTTTCTCTTGGACAAATTATTATCTAGTGAAAGGTTGCTGCTAGGTTTTCTCCCTTGAGTAGAAGGGTTTCCCATGATATATCTTGTGTATCTTGCGCTTGGTTATCTTCGTGTGATCTTGGATATATATACTGCAGTTTATGGTTATGGTTTATGCTTTATTATGCTTTTGCTGATGTAAATGTTAAAGAAAATCAACAAATTGAACAAGCATAAAAATTCTAACATGGTATTAGAGCAGTGTTCCTGAAGAAGCCTTTGCACAAGCTTCTCTAGCAATTTTCTGCTAGGCGCTACCTTTCTTGTTGCAGTTCTGCAATTGCACTTGTGATTGCAACACCCCCCCCTTCCTATCAAGCTAGTTTTAGCACTTTCCCTTGGTTTTTGGGCCTAATTCTTCACAGACAAGCGTGCCCTACTTCAACACACTGCCTACAACCCTCAGATTGCAAATTGGAAGAGTTTGGATTTTTTGGAAATTTTCGGCCCTAGGGTTTCTGCAATCATGGTGGGCAACGTTCTTGTGGAAGACATGATTGATGGAGCCTCCAACTTCAACTCCTGGAAATCAAGATTACTCATCACTTTAGAAGAGGGTGATCTGATGAAGTTTGTGGAGGAGTTTGTATCAGAACCAATAGATGCGTCAGAGAAATCTCAGTGGAGGAAGAATGGCGCCAAGGATAAAAAGATTATTATCTACTTTGTGAAAGACCATCTAATTCCACACATCTACCCAATGAATACAACCAAAGAGATGTTTGATGCCTTGAAGAAGTCGTTTGAAAGTAGGAACACCAACAAAACTATTGCCTTGAAACACTAGCTTCAAAATATCAAAATGAACAAGGCAAATATTGTTGCTACCTTCTTCATGAAGATTGCTGAGATCATAGATCAGTTAGGCGCCATTGGAGAGATCATCTCTAATAGAGAATTTGTAATGCTAACTCTCAATGGTCTTCCAAGCCATTGAGAGCCATTCATTCAGAGCATTAGTGGGCGATCCAAATTGCCTAAGTTTGATCATCTATGGGCGGATAATACTCACGAGGAGACAAGACTTGCAGTGAGGAGTGCACATAGTTCTCATCATGACGAAAGCCATAATCTTGCCTCTCATGCAAGGAAAGGCAAAGGAAGAGGAATAGGAACTAAAAAATTTCATAAGAAAAGAAAGCCATATCATGCTCATGAGCATAAGGAGAAAGACATGTCGAAAGTTTAGTGCTATAGATGTGACAAGTATGGTCACTACTCCAAAGATTGTCCTTTACGGAAGAAAGAAAAAAGCATGCAACCATTGCGAACGTTGATAAAGAACCACCTCACAAGAGATCCAAACTTGTTGGGGAGTTCTTCTTCATCTCAACCCTCTCAGGTACGATTCCTACTAGCAGTAATATTTGGTTGATTGATAGCAATGCTTCTAGACATATGACTGGATATAGAGAGAATCTCACTGAACTAGTAGAGAAAGGTTATCGGTTACACGTTGTACTTGGTGATGATGCTAGATATGCTGTGAAGGGATCTGGGACCACTTCCCTTCAACTAGACTCAGGTACCCCACTTCATTTGAGTGGTGCACTGTTTGTACCAGGGATGAGAAGGAACCTTGTCTCTATTTCAGCCTTGAGGACAAATGCTACAAGGTTGCCTTCTCTGATGGAAAATTTCTTGCATGGCACAATAACTCTAGCATGGATTCAACAAGAGTGATTGGTGTTTGAGAAGACAGTTTGTACTGATTGACATTTCATCCAGTCCAAGCTCTTGTACATGATTTTATTAGTTTAAGTGAGCTTTGGCACATGAGACTTGCTCACTTACATTGTAGAGCTCTTCCCGCTCCGGGGAAGATGGTGACGGACTTCCACCACTCCGTGTTGAGGATGATGGCATTTGCATAGGTTGTGCTCTTGGACAGAATGCCAAGGGGACTTTTTCGAGCAGTGACAATAGATCCAAGGGGATCTTGGATTTGGTACATTCAGATTTACTTCTTGAAGTCCAAGGAATCAAAATAAGTCCTTGATAGATTTCAAGAATACAAAGCTCAGGTTGAGAACCTAACCGAAAAGAAGATTAAGACCTTGAGATCAAATAATGGAGGATAATATACCTCCAAGTGTTTCAGTGATTTATGTATTGAGTCATGGATCAAGAGGGAGTACACTGTTCCTTACAACCCTCAACCGAATGGAGTTGCATAAAGGAAGAACATGTCTATTATGGAGGCAATCAAGGCAGTGATCCATGATCAAAGTTTATTGATGTTTCTTTGGGAAAAAGCATCCATGACTGCGGTATATGTACAAAATAGGAGCCCTCACAAGATTTTGAGGAACATGACTTCCGAGGAGGCTTTCACCAGAGTAAAGCTCGAAGTAGGACACTTTAGGATATTTGGATGTCCAGTCTACATTCACGTACCCAAGGAGAAAAGGACGAAGTTAGACACTTCTGGCAGGAAGGGTACATTTGTTGGGTACAGTGAATCATCGAAGGCATATCATATCTACTTCTCAGGTTAGAGACAGATTGAAGCAAGTAGAGATGTTTTCTTTGAGGAGGAAGTTGCCTTCAGAAAATCGAGAGGATCTCACATGGAGATTGACAATGAGAGGGAGGAAGAGATGGTGTCTTCCCCTCCTCACCCTTTACCAGTTCAGAGGGAGCCAGTCGAGCCCGTGGAGATAGTTGAGCCTATTGATCATATTGATCCCGTTGATCCAGTACATCCTATTGATAGCTCCTAGAGATATCGCAATAGGTCGGAAGAGGCATGTCTGGGCTCGTCAGACTTTGCAGGAGGCAGAGGGACATGCAGCTCCCCGCGACACTTTACGAGAAAATAAGAGACCTCAGAGATTCTCGAGCTATCTCATAGCCACGAGCCACATCATTGATTATGAGCTTGTTTGTTATGAGGAGGTATCTAGTCAGCCAATATGGAGAGATGCCATGATGGAGGAGTATCAGTCCATCATAAATAATGATGTGTGGGATATTGTTCCGAGACCCAAAGGGAAGTCTGTAGTGACTTCCAAGTGGATTTATAAGATAAAACATGCAGTTGATGGGAGCATCGAGAAGCACAAAGCGAGATTTGTGGCCAGAGGATTCTCTCAGGTCGAGGGAATAGACTATGAGGAGACCTTTTCTCATGTTGCTCGATATACCTCCATTCAAACGATTATTGCACTAGCTTCAGCCTTGGGTTGGAGACTACATCCGATGGATGTGAAGACAACTTTCCTCAATGACGAGATTGAGGAAGAGGTGTATATCGAACAACTAGATAGTTTCGTGATTCATGGGAAGGAGTCCCATGTGTGCAAGTTGAAGAAGGCTCTATATGGACTCAAGCATGCCCCTTATGCTAGTATGCGAGGATTGATGGATACCTGATGAGTTTGGGTTTTAGCAAGAGTGTTGCTGATGCCAACATGTACTATAAGGTTGTTGATGGTGAGTCCCTGATTTTGATCCTGTACGTTGATGACTTATTTCTCACCGGAGTAGAGCATCTCATTGCTTGGTGCAAGCATGAGTTGGCCTCTAAATTTGACATGAAGGATATCGGCATGATGCACTACTTCTTGGGACTTGAGGTGTAGTAGAGAACTTATGAGATCTTCCTAAGTCAAGGGAAGTACACAGTTGAAATCTTGAGGAGATTTGGGATGTTGGATTGTAAGTCCATGACCACACCGATGGTGACAAATATGAAAAAGATGAGCGAGTCTTCTTCCGATTCAGGCCTGATTGATCCAACTATGTGTTGAAATATTGTAACTGTGAAGAATATTCTAATTATAATTGAGTTATTATCTTATAGATCAAATCCCTTTTTGTGGATTGATCATGTCGAGACTTATGTATTACCAAATCACCTTTTGTAGATTGGTCAAACCATACTTACATGGTGGTATTTGAGAAGTCGACCCCTAGGGATTATTAAAGTGGTCTTAACCACTATTGGAAGAAGTTGGCCCTGCTTGGTGAAGAGACATAACTCTAGCGCCCCTCAACTAGTATAAATAAGAGAAGATGGCGCCTCATTCCATCACTCACTCAAGTCACTCATCTAGTGCGCAAGTTTTGAAGGAAGCTATATTTAGAAGAAGGAGAAGAGAGAGGCGCATGCTTCGTCTTGGATATTCTTGGTGGTTTGGTCTTTTATCTTGGCATTGTATTGTCAATCTATATTAAGGAAGTTTTTGCAGGGTTTTCTCCCCCATGAGGGTTTCCAAAGATAAAATGCTGTGTACCTTGTGATTGCGTTTCTCTCAGTGACCCTGCTTATGCTATTATTGTCTAGTAAATTGAAAAGAACTTAATAACAACTCTAAATTTAACATGGTATCAGAGCTAAACTGAATAGAGCACCTTTCACTGGGTAACAAAAAACATCACTGTTGTCGTACAAGAAAATTAGGGCTTTTATTGGAAATACATTTTTTCCTAAAAACAATCTAGAAAAGTGCACCCTAGCCTAGCGAACTCATTGGCAACTTGAGCACACCTTTTCAGTGGCTAGAGCCTCCTTAAAGTGAAACCCTAGTTTTCACTGGTACCAAAAAACCAGGAAACTAGAACCAGTACCAGAAGTACCAGTCCAGATTTGCTTAGGTCCAGTTTCAAGGGGTAAAACTTGAAATTTTTGAAATCAGACAACTCTAGCCTACTCGCCTCAACCCAACACATCTCCTGGTAAGTTCATATTCACTTTCTGAGCACTTTCATTTTTTTGGTCATTTTCCCAGCTCCAGGTCAAGATGTCTGCAAGCACCAAACTTGTTGACAAGTTAGAAGGTGTGGAAAACTTCTGTGCCTGGAAATATAGGATTGCACTCATTCTTGAATCGAATGACCTTGCAAAAATCATAAAGGAAAATGTACTGGAACCCGAAGAAGATGCAACCAAAACAAAGTACAAGAAGGATATGGTTAGGGCCAAAAGAATCATTATAGACTATATTAAAGACCACTTGATCCCTCAAGTGTCTTCTAAGCATACTCCAAAAAAAATGGCTGATTCCCTAACCAAAATGTATGAAGGAAGGAATATCAACCGGAAGATGAATCTGAGAACCCAACTCAAGAATACAAAAATGCAGAAAGGAGAAACCGTTCATGACTATTTCTCTAGGGTTTCTCAATTCAAGGAACAACTAGAAGCAATTGGAGACAACCTAGATGAAGATGAACTCATAATGACAACTCTTAATGGTCTTACAAGACCTAGGGATGCCTTCATCCAAACCATCTGTGCAAGAAAGGAGAAACTCCAATTTGACAGTCTTTGCGAAGAATGTGTTCAAGAAGAAGCAAGAGTAGCCAATCGAGAATCAATACTATTAAGGGATGAAGATCAAACCCTAAATAATCATGCTAAAGGAGGAAAGAAAAGGTCTCATTTCCAAAAAGAGACCCACCTTCATAAGGAATCTCACTCCCCAAAGAGATTCACCCACTTCCATAAAGAATCTCACCCTCCAAGGAGATTCTAGAAATATCAGAAGGGTCAAAGAAGAGAAAAACATTTCTTCTCTTATCAATGCTATCATTTTGATAAGATGAGACACATTGCTAAGAATTGTCCTGCCAGAAGGAAAGAATACATGAAGAGAAATAACAAAAGACATCATGCCCATGCAATTGAAGATGATGAGCCACCCACAAAGATGATTAAAGAAAATATTGAAGACTATGTTTTATTCTCTTCCCTCTCAGGATCAGTGACCCCTAGAGAGGATACTTGGCTTATAGATAGTGGTGACTCCAAGCATGACAGGTTAGAGATCCATTCTCTCTAGCCTTATAGAAAAGAACTTTCCCCAGAAAGTTACACTCGGAGATGATTACTAGTACCCTATCAAAGGAGTGGGAGAATCCACCTACAAATTTGATTAAGGGACCCCGATGAAAATGAAGGATGTACTATATGTACCAGGTTTGACAAAGAACTTACTCTCTATCTTAGCTTTAGATAAGAAAGGAAAAATCATAGAAGATGCAATGGCTACTGGAACAAAAGAAGGTGGCCTGTACAAGTTAAAAGGTCACTTAGATGCAGCCTTTTCTCACTCCACTGAGAGTCCTTGTGAACTTTGGCATAGAAGACTAGCTCACATCAACTACAAAGCCTTACCATATGTAAGTAAGGTAGTTACAGGTCTACCAAAATTCAAGGTTAATCATGAAGGTGTGTGCAAGGGATGTGCACAAGGAAATAAAATAAAGAATCCTTTCCCAAAGAGTGACAATAAAGCAGGAGGAATCTTGGAGCTCATCCACTCATATGTATGTGGTCCAATGCCATCAACCTCTCTTAGTGGGTATGTATACTATGTGTCATTTATTGATGATTATTCTCGCAAGACTTGGGTTTATTTCTTGAAATCAAAAGATGAAGTATTTGAAAAATTCAAGGAATTCAAAGCCTTGATAGAAAATCTCTCTGAAAGAAAAATCAAGATACTCAGGTCAAATAATGGAGGAGAATACACCTCAAAATAATTTGTAATCTTTTGCAGAGATGTTGGGATTAAGAGAGATCTCACCACTCCTTACAATCCTCAACAAAATGGTGTAGCAGAAAGAAAGAATAGAACAATAATGGAAGCAATGAAGACTATGATCCATGATCAAGATCTTCCAATGCACTTATGGGCTGAAGCAACAAGAACAACAATTTATGTCCAAAATAGATTATCCTATAGTGTACTTGGACTCAAAATCCCCGAAGAAATGTTCTCCTAAAAGAAGCCAGAAGCAAGTCATCTCAAAATATTTGGTTGTCCAGTGTTTGTACACATTCCGAAAGAAAGGAGAACTAAGCCAGATCCTCCAAGAAAGAAGGGAATATTTGTTGGATACTATGAGGTCTCTAAGGCCTTCAAAATTTACATACTAGGTTACCATCATATTGAGATCAACAAAGATGTAACCTTTAATGAAGATGCAACACTCGAAAAATCAAGAAGATGCCAGCTTGAAGAAGTATATGAAGAAGAACTTGTAGCTCCCAGAGTTGCAGAACCAATGAAAGAAGTTACAGTTACACCTGATGATGAGATTTCAGAAGATCATGATATGATAGAATCTCAAGAACCTCCCCAAATGACGATCTCTCACAAGAGAAAGCCAACTTAGGCAAGGGAACTTATTCAAGATGGAGAGAAGTATGGTGCCCCATAAGGAACCATGAGACAAAGCAAGAAACCTAAGCCATTCTCCAATTATATGGCACTGTTGTGTGATATCATAGAAAATGAAACTACTTTCTTTGAAGAATCCATTCATAAGAAAGAATGGGAGGATGCCATGACAGAAGAATACCAATCCATTATAAAGAATGATGTATGGGAAATAGTTCCCAGACCGAATAACAAAGATGTTGTATCTTCCAAATGGATATACAAGATAAAACATGCTACAGACGGAAGTATTGAAAAACATAAATCAAGGTTTGTAGCTTGTGGCTTTTCTCAAAAGGAAGGCATTGATTATGAATAGATGTTTGCTCCTATAGCCAGATACACTTCTATCAAAAAAATCAGAGCTCTTGCAGCCAAGATGAAGTGGAAGTTACACTAGATGGATGTGAAAACAACCTTCTTAAATGGTGTTATTAAAGAAGAAGTGTATATAGAGCAACCACAAGGGTTTGAAGTTGAATATAGAAAGACTCATGTCTGCAAAAAAGAAGGATTTGTACGAGTTGAAGCAAGCTCCTAGAGCTTGGTATGGCAGAATTGATAGTTTCCTGACGAGCTTGGGATTTACCAAGAGTAAAGCTGATTCTAACTTTTACTTCAAGGTTATGAATGATGAACTAGTTATATTGCTGTTGTATGTAGATGACTTATTCTTATATGGAGAAGAAAAACTCATCACATATTGTA
>ML776786.1:972328-987738 GCA_009831015.1 Picea engelmannii | reverse complement strand
ATGTTGTATTGAGTTATGTCAGTAGAATACCCTTCTTGTTAAGGGGGAGTGTTGAAATATTGTAACTGCGAATAATATTCTAATTATAATTGAGTTATTATCTTATAGATCAAATCCCTTTTTGTGGATTGATCATGTCGGGATTTATGTATGACAAAATCCTCTTTTGTGGATTGGTCAAACCATACTTACATGGTGGTAATTGAGAATTCGGCCCCTAGGGATTATTAAAGTGGTTTTAACCACTATTGGAAGAAGTCGGCCTTGCTTGGTGAAGAGACATAACCCTAGCGCCCATCAACTAGTATAAATAAGAGAGGATGGCGCCTCATTCCATCACTCACTCAAGTCACTCATCTAGTGCGCAAGTTTTGAAGGAAGCTACAGTTAGAAGGAGAAGAGAGAGGTGCATTCTTGGTCTTGGATATTCTTGGTGGTTTGGTCTTTTATCTTGGCATTGTGTTGGTAATATATATTAAGGAAGTTTTTGCTAGGTTTTCTCCCCCATGAGGGTTTCCCAGGATAAAATGTTGTGTACCTTGTGATTGTGTTTCTCAGTGATCCTGCTTATGCTATTATTGTCTAGTAAATTGAAAAGAACTTAATAGAAACTCTAAATTTAACACTAGGTACCGACAACTGATTGGATCATTGATGTATCTGGTTAATACTAGACTTGATATTTTCTATGCAGTGAATGCACTTAGCCAGTTCATGAGTTAGCCGAGGAAAATACATTGGGTGACTGTGAAGCATGTGTTGAGATACTTACGAGGCACAGTTGGATATGGATTGAAATATGCTTCCAGTATTGACATGAGACTGCAGGGATATGCTGATTCAGATTGGGCAAGGAGCACAATTGACAGGAAGAGAACCTCAGGGTGCTACGTCAACCTAAGATCTTCCATGGTTTCTTGGTGCAACAAGAAACAAACTTCTGTGGCCTTGAGTACCACAAAATCTGAGAACATTGCAGTATGTGCAGAATTACACAAAGCAGTGTGGCTTCACAAGCTTCTTGCAAGATTGTTTGGTCAGACGCTGGATCCCATCGTGATACATTGTGACAACTAGAGCTGTGTGAAGCTCTCAGAGAATCCAATATCTCATGATAGTACCAAACATGTTGAGATCAAGTACCATTTTATTTGTGATATGGTGCAGAGGAAAGAAGTTCAAGTGGATTACCTTCCTACCGATGAGAAGATCGTAGATGTTCTCACCAAGCCCCTTGCCAAGTCGAAGTTCGAGTACTTTCGTGATAAATTTGGCATGACAGAGAATGTCTCTCTCGCTGAGCGGGAGTGTTGATGATTACAACTTCTTGAGACATTCTTTAGGTCTTCTCCCCAGAGTAGTGGACTGGGTCGACCTGTGCCTTCTCCCTGATGGACTGATCTAGGTAAACCTGTGATAGATCTTCTCCTCAGTTGTGCTGGGATGGGTCTACCTGCGACGGGTCTTCTCCCCAGGTGGATGAGCTGGGTCAATCTGTGGGGACGCCCATAATATTCTCCCCATATCGGGCTGGTTCGACTTGGAGAATGCTCCTCTGAGACAAATTTGAGCATGACACTTGTCAGAGTAGTGACAAGTTGTCCTGGGGTGGCACCCAACGTACCATGGGAGTAGACCATGTGTATATGTCCCTTGGGAGTTGACCGAGTGGACACGTCATGCAAGAGAATCCCTTGACGATGATGATGTCATGTTCTAGTGGGTTGTAGCACCTAGAAGAGATGCAAACGTCCACACTGGGTGCAACCATATGTGACGTGTTGATGCAACCTTTCACTATGATGCCCAGAGAAAGAAGAATCCCAATGTCTTGTGAAGAATACCTAAACAACCCAAGTCGGCCCTTGATGAAGAGACACCTTTTGGACATAACAAGTTCACATTGGACTTGTATATATAGGGAGAACTATCTCTCATTTGGATATATCATTCTTGGATCATTCTCTCTCTCTTGTGTAATGCTAGCCTGGAATAGTACATTATCTTGGAGATATAACACACTTATTCTTTTGGTTATGGTATTTTCTCTTGGATAAATTATTATCTAGTGAAATGTTGCTACTAGGTTTTCTCCCTTGAGTAGAAGGGTTTCCTAGGATATATATTTTGTATCTTGTGCTTGGTTATCTTCTTGTGACATTGGATATATATACTGTTGAAATATTCTAACTACGAAGAATATTCTAATTATAATTGATTTATTATTATATAGATCAATCCCCTTTTGTGGAAAATGTTGCTACTAGGTTTTCTCCCTTGAGTAGAAGGGTTTCCTAGGATATATATTTTGTATCTTGTGCTTGGTTATCTTCTTGTGACATTGGATATATATACTGTTGAAATATTGTAACTACGAAGAATATTCTAATTATAATTGATCTATTATTATATAGATCAATCCCCTTTTGTGGATTGATCATGTCGAGACTTATGTATGACCAAATCCCCTTTTGTGGATTGGTCAAACCCTATTTAAATGGTGCTAATTAAGAAGCCGACCCCTAGGGATAATTAAAGTGGTTTTAGCCACTAGTTGAAGAATTCGACCCATCTTGGTGAAGAGACACAATCCTAGAGCTCCTCAGCTAGTATAAATAAGAGAGGATATCACCTCATTCACTCACTCACTCAAGTCATTCATCTAGTGTGCAAGTTTGAAGGAAACTGTAGTTAGAAGAAGGAGAAGAGAGAGGCACATTGCTTAGTCTTGGATATTCTCTAGTATTTGGTCTTTTATCTTGGCATTGTATTGGTAATCTATATTAAGGAAGTTTTTGTTGGGTTTTCTCCCCCATAAGGGTTTCCCAGGATAAAATGTTGTGTACCTTGTGATTGTGTTTCTCTTAGTGATCCTGCTTATGCTATTATTGTGTAGTAAATAGAAAAGAACTTAATAGCAGATCTAAATTTAACATGGTATCAAAGCTTGATTGAATAGAGCACCTTTCACTAGGTTACCAAAAATGTCATTGTTGCCGTACAAGAAAATTAGGGATTTTTGTTGGAAGAGAATTTCAGCCTAAAAACCATCTAGGGAAGTGCACCCTAGCCTAGCGAACTCATTGGCATCTTGAGCACACCTTTTCAGTGGCCAGAGCCTCCAGAAAGTGAAACCCTAGTTTTGACTGGTACCAGAAAACCAGAAAACCAGGGAACTAGAACCAGTACCAGAAGTACCAATCCAGATTTGCACAAGTCCGATTTCAAGGGGTAAAATTTGGATTTTCTGAAAACAGACTGCACTAGCCTACTTGCCTCAGCCCAACACACCTTCTTGGTAAGTTTTGTTAAGTTTTGATCTATTATTATGTTTCTTTTCAATTTACTAGATAACAATAGCATAGGTAGGATCATTGAGAGAAACACAATCACAATATACACAACATTTATCCTGGGAAACCCTCACAGGGGAGAAAACCCAACAAAAAATTCCTTAATATAGATAGCCAATACAATGCCAAGACAATAAGCCAAAACACTAGAGAATATCCAACACTGAGCAATGCGCCTCTCTCTTCCTTCTTCTCCCAACTGTAGCTACCAAACTTGCACACTTGATGAGTGAATGAGTGAGTGTGTTAATGAGGCATTGGATTCCTTTATTTATACTGGTTGGTAGGTGCTGGAAATGTGTCTCTTCACTAGGCAGGGCTGACTTGTCTTCTTAGTGGTTAAAACCACTTTAATTAGACCTGGGGGCTGACTTCTTAATTTGCATAATACAATTAGGGTTTGACCAATCCGTAAAAGGGGATTTGGTCAATTAAAATGCCCAACATGATCAATCCACAAAATGGCATTTGATCTATAAATAAATGACTCAAATAATAATAATAATAAGTAGAATACTCTTTGCAGTTACAATATTTCAATAAGTTTAGATTCAATTTATGAGCACTTTCAATTTTTGATCATTTTCCTAGCTCCAGGTCAAGATGTCTGCAAGCACCAAGATTGTTGAAAAGTTATAAGGTGTGGATAACTTCCGTTCTTGGAAGTATAGGATTGCACTCATTCTTTAAGAGAATGATCTTGCAAAATTTGTAAAAGAAAATGTACTAGAACCCGAAGAAGATGCAACTAAAACAAAGTATAAGAAGGATATGGTTAGGGCCAAAGTAATCATTGCAAACTTCATTAAAGATCACTTGATCCCTCATGTGGCTTCTAAAGATACTCCAAAAGAAATGTTTGATGCCCTAACCAGAATGTATGAAGGAAAGAACATTAACCAGAAGATGAACTTGAAAACTCAACTCAAGAATACAAAGACGCAGAAAGGAGAAACTGTTCAAGACTATTTCTCTAGGATTACTCATTTCAAATAACAGTTAGAATCAATTGGAGATAACTTGGATGAAGATGAAATTATCATGACAACTCTAAATGGTCTCACAATACCTTGGGATGCCTTCATCCAAACATATTGTGCCAAAAAGGAAAAACTACAATTTGACAGTCTTTGGGAAGAATGTGTTCAAGAAGAAGCAAGAGTAGCTAACCGAGAATATGTACTATTAAGGGATGAAGACCAAGACCAAGACCCATATGCTCATGCTAAAGGAGGAAAGATAAAGTCTCATTTCCAAAAGGATACCCACCTACATAAGGAATCTCACTCCCCAAGGAGATTCACCCATTTCCATAAAGAATCTCACCCTCCAAGGAGATTCCAGAAATATCAGAAGGGTCAAAGAAGAGAAAAAGATTTCTCCTCTTATCAATGTTATCATTGTGATAATATGGGACATATTTCTAAGAATTGTCCAGCCAGAAGAGAAGAATACAAGAAGAGAAACAAAAAAAGACGTCATGCCCATGCAGTTGAAGATGCCAAGCCACCCATAAACATGATTAAAGAAAAGATTGAAGACTATGTTTTGTTCTCTGCCTTCTCAGGATCTGTGAAACCTGGAGAGGATACTTGGCTCATAGACAATGTTGCCTCTAAGCACATGACAGGTCAGAGAGACATTCTCTCTAGCCTTACCGAAAATAATTTTCCCCAAAAAGTTACACTTGGAGATGATTACCAGTGTCATATCAAAGGAGTGGGAGAATTCACCTACAAACTTGATTCATGGACCTTGATGAAGATGAAGGATGTACTATATGTACTTGGTTTGACAAAGAACTTAATTTTTATCTCAGCTTTAGATAAGTAAGGCTTCAGGGTTTCATTCATATATGGTGAAGTTCTTATGTGGCCTAAAGGAAAAACCATAGAATATGCAATTGTCATTGGAACATAAGAAGGTGGCTTGTATAAGTTAAAAGGTCACTCATATGCAGATTTGACTCACTCCACTGAGAGTCCATGTGAAATTTTTCATAGAAGACTAGCTCACATCAACTACAAAGACTTACCATATGTGAGCAAGGTAGTTATAGGTATACCAAAATTCAAGGTTGATCATGAAGGTTTGTGCAAGGGATGTGCACAATGAAAGAACATAAAGAATCCTTTCCCAAAAAGAGACAAAGCAAAAGGAATCTTGGAGCTCATCCACTAAGATGTATGTGGTCCAATGCCATCAACCTCCCTTAGTGGGTATGTCTACTATTTGTCATTTATTGATGATTATTCTCACAAGACTTGGGGTTTACTTCTTGAAATCAAAAGATGAAGTATTTGGGAAGTTCAAGGAATTCAAAGCCTTGATAGAAAATCTCTCTGAAAGAAAAATCAAGATACTTAGGTCAGATAATGGAGGAGAATACACATCAAAAGAATTTGTAAGCTTTTGCAGAGGTGTCGGGATTAAGAGGGAGCTCACCACTCCCTATAAGCCTCAACATAATGGTTTAGAAGAAAGAAATAATATAACAATAATGGAAGCTGTGAAGACTACGATCACGATCAAGATCTTCCAATGCACTTATGGGCTGAAGCAACAAGAACAACAGTATATGTCCAAAACAAATTATCCCATAGTGCACTTGGATTCAAAATCCCCGAAGAAATGTTCTCTAGAAAGAAGCCAGAAGTAAGCCATCTCAAGATATTTGGCTGCCTAGTGTTTGTACACATTCCGAAAGAAAGGAGAACCAAGTTGGACCCTTCATGAAAGAAGGGAATATTTGTTGGATACTGTGAGCTCTCTAAGGGCTTTAGAATTTATATACCAAGTTACCATCATATTGAGATCAACATAGATGTAACCTTTGATGAAGATGCAACACTCAATAAATCAAGGAGATGCCAGCTTGAAGAAGTATATGAAGAAGAACCCGTAGCTCCCAAAGTTGCAGAACTAGTGAGGGAAGTTACAATTACCTGTGATGATGGGATTCTAGAAGATCATGATATGACATAATCTCAAGAGCCTCCTCAAATGACGATCTCTCACAAGAGAAAGCTATCTTAGGAAAGGGAACTTATTCAAGATGGAGAGAAGTATGGAGCCCCATAAGGAACCATGAGACAAATCAAGAAACCTAAGCCATTCTCCAGTTATATGGCTTTGATGTGCAATCTCATAGAAAATGAACCTACTTGCTTTGAAGAAGCCATTCAAAAGAGAGAATGGGTGGAAGCCATGAAAAAAGAATACCAATCCATTATAAAGAATGATGTATGGGAAATAGTTCCCATATCAAAGAACAAAGATGTGGTATCTTCCAAATGGTTATACAAGATAAAACATGTTGCAGATGGAAGTATTGAAAAAAATAAAGCAAGGTTTGTAGCTCGTGGCTTTTCTCAAAAGGAAGGAATTGATTATGAAGAGACATTTTCTCATGTAGCCAGATACACTTCTATCAAAACCATCATAGCTCTTGCAGCCAAGATGAAGTGGAAGTTACACCAGATGGATGTGAAAAAAAACCTTCTTAAATGGTGTTATTGAAGAAGAAGTGTATATGGAACAACCTCAAGGGTTTGAAGTTGAAGATAGAAAGACTCGTATCTGCAGGTTGAAGAAGGCTCTGTATGGATTGAAGCAAACTCCTAGAGCTTGGTATGGAAGAATTGACAGTTTCCTGACGATCTTGGGCTTTACCAAGAATAAAGATGATTCTAACCTTTAATTCAAGGTTATAAATGATGAGCCAATTATATTGCTACTGTATGTGGATGACTTATTCTTAACTGGAGAAGAAAATCTCATCACATATTGTAATAAGGAGCTGGATGCAGAATTTGAGATGAAAGACCTAGGACTGATGCATTATTTTTTAGGTCTTGAAGTTTGGCAGATCCCATAGAATATCTTCCTTAACCAAGGGAAGTATGCAGTTGAGATACCGAAGAGGTTTGATATGTTGGAATGTAAATCCATGACCACACCCATGGAAACAAAGTTGAAGCTCCTGGTTGATACTTCTTCAGAATTGGTTGATGCTACTCTGTATAGAAATATTATTGGTTCGTTGATGTATCTGACGAATACGCCCTATGTATGCTTTGCTATGAACACCTTGAGACAACATTTGGTAGATCCTAGACATGTTCACCTTGTAGCTGCAAAGCATGTGATGAGATACCTTAAGGGTACGTTGGAATTTGGTCTTTGTTATAATGGAGATCATGACTTTAGACTGATCGGTTATACTGATTCAGATTGGGATGGAAGTGTTTTTGATAGAAAGAGCACTTCAGGATGTTGTTTTAGTCTGGGGTCAGCCATGACTTCATGGCATAGAAGGAAGCAATCCAATATTTCTCTCAGCATGAAAAAATCAGAATACATTGATGCATGTTCCACCAGTTGTGAAGACATATGGCTTCAGAAGTTGTTGACATGTCTATTTGATCTAGAGATGGAAGCAACCGTGATTCTATGTGATAACCAGAGTTGCATAAAGACAATGGAGAACCCTGTGTTCCATGATAAGTCGAGGCACATAGAAATCCAGTATCACTATATTCGTGATATGGTGCAGAGGGGCACTGTAAATCTCCAATATGTTGGCACATATGAGCAGGTTGCAGATGTGTTGACTAAGCCTCTGTCTCATGTAAAGTTTGAATACTTTCAAGACAATCTTGGTATAGTTCGAAAGGACCTCCCTCGAAAGGGGGAGTGATGTTGATGATACTATGGTATCTTAACCAACAACGGGTAGCTCCATTAGGATTTTACATCCTAGGGGATTGATCATCCCTGGACAGATCCTGAAGATCCGGTAAGGAAGGTCTATCAGAGTACCTGTGCATGTATATTCTAGCTGTGGTCAGTAGTGGTAGCTCCATTAGGATTTTCTAATCCTAGGGAATCTTTGTGATGCTTGGGCAGATCTCGAAAGTTTGGTAAGGACTGTCTATCATAGTACCACGTGATTGCTCCATTAGGATTTTATATCCTAGGGAATCTTATGCTTTCTGGGAAGATCCTGAAGGTCCGGTAAGGATGATCTGTCAAAGTACCACACAATTTTATTGTTGCACCTGCCTCATTCTGTTGCTATATGATGATGATGATGTTATCTCAACCTCATGTTGATGATGTTCTTTCTCCAACCTCGTGATGATGATGTTGTTTCTCCAACCTCGTGATATTGATGATGTTGTTACTCCAACCTCATGCTGTTGATTAAGTTGTTATATCAGCCTCATGTTGTTGATGATGCTATATCAACCTAGTGCTATTTATGTTTTTATAGTTTTATACTAATTGATATTGATGTTTCAGGTTCCAACTCCATGCTGTGAATGATGATGTTGATGCTATTCCGTCTCCATGCTGCGAACGATGATGATGATGATGATGATAATACAGCTCCATGCTATGAATGATGATGTTATTGATGATGAAAAAAACTTCTGATGATTTATAGATATGGCAGTCAATGTTCCAAATGTTGATGATGTTGCTTCCCTCTCTCTCTCTCTCCTGATGATGTTGTAGAATACCCTTCTTATTAAGGGGGAGTTTTGAAATATTGTAATTGCAAAGAATATTCTAATTATAATTGAGTTATTATTATATATCAATCCCCTTTTGTGGATTGATCATGTCGGGACTTATGTATGACCAAATCACCTTTTGTGGATTGGTCAAACCCTAGTTAAATGGTGCTAATTAATAAGTCGCCCCCTAGGGATATTTAAAGTGGTTTAACCACTAGTTGAAGAAGTGAGCCTAGCTTGGTGAAGAGACACAACCCTAGCTCTCCCCAGCTAGTATAAATAAGAGAGGATAACACCTCATTCACTCACTCACTCAAGTCACTCATATACTGTGCAAGTTTGAAGGAAGCTGCAGTTAGAAGAAGGAGAAGAGAGAGGCATATTGCTCAGTCTTGGATATTCTCTAGTATTTTGTCTTTTATCTTGGCATTGTATTGATAATCTATATTAAGGAAATTTTTGCTGGGTTTTCTCCCCCATGAGGGTTTCCTAGGATAAAATGTTGTGTACCTTGTGATTGCATTTCTCTCAGTGATCTTGCTTATGCTATTATTGTCTAGTAAATAGAAAAGAACTTAATAACAACTCTAAATTTAACATATGCTCCAGCATATGGTTATGGTTTATGCTTTATTATGCTTTTGCTAATGTAAATGTTAAAGAAAATCAACAAATTGAACACGCATAAAAATTCTAACAGTTACCACTCAAACTGTTGATGTTTTGTAGCTTCAGAAAGTATTCCCACAAGAGGCCTTGGTGTCGGGCATGTGGGAATCATCGTTGGCACCATGTTGCACTTTATTTTCAGAGAAATCACCCTTGGAATGGAGCCGAGGGTTCATGGGATTTTTGATGGTATTTGTGGGCTTGTGTCAGGGCTTCACACCCACATAGAGGAATAAAATATTCTAATTTAATGTTGAGTTACTCGAAGGGATTTTACTCACCCTTAAAGTTGTTTATAAAGGAGATACATATGTGGTGACATTCATTCTTGTGAGTGAATCCTCGGTGACCTCAGTCCAACCATGGAGAAGGCCAAGTTTGGTCCCAGATTTGCTGTCTTTGTGATTGTCTTGGGAAGATACCAAAGGAGGAGGAGGAGGGCCAAGTAGGGAAGCGACCCTAATACCCCAGCTACAGGTCTATTGAGGGTAGTGGGAGGGCTCAAACAACCTAGGAAAGGCAACTAAAAGTAGCAAGGAGGCTCGGCCCAACAAGATGAGGAAAACAACAATGATATAGGGGGAGTGAGATAGCAAAGGAGAGAAACTATTGCTACTTAGGTGACTCGGATTTCTGAGATAGGGCACCGACAAGTCAAAGGAAGGCTTCCACAACTAGAAGAAGGGTAGCCACAATAGGTTTAGGGCTTAGCCAGCCAAGGAATCCTAGCCACAGGCCTGTGAGGTAATGTTTGAGGCAGCTGCAGGTACATGAGGTTGTTACAACTTTCTAGAATGGTAGGTGGCCAAGAAGGACTGTAAAAACAAAAATTGAGGACTGCTTGAAGGATGGAACATCGCTAGAACATCAACAGTCTTGGATAACTATTGAGGGTTGTTACAAACTTAGTTTTCAACAGACTTGGAATAGTGGCAACAATGTGTTCTTTGGGCTATGTTGAGGTCTGTGTAAGGGATGAGTTAGCAGCCTTCTGGTAGGCTAGTACAACTAGTTTAACCACAATTTTGAGGGCTTATTGAGGAATGTTATAGGTGTGCAACAACAAATTTGGGACAGTTTCGTGGGGGGATGTTATAATAAGCCTATGTGGGAAGCATTGGACACATAAACCAAGGAGGGTTTCTGCAGGGTGTTGTCTAACTGTTCTACCTTTTGGCCTTTTTTGTTGGAATCCAGTGACATAAATCTGGACAAAATTTGTTAGGAACCTAACCTTCCTAACCCCTGACATAGGTAGAATAATATATTTTCCATGTAATAAAGTCCGATATTAATAAGGCCTAGTAATAAGGAAGAATATGTCAAATGTAAGAATACCTAATAGAAGCTTCCACTTCTAGAAAGATCTTTCTCTAGATTTTTCTTTTGGTATATATATTTAGTATAAATAGGAGTCAAGGGAATGAGAAGTCTTTGTCTTGAGAATTATTGTAATAGAGTTCTCCTCTGCTAGAGGTTTCCCCCTCAAAGAGGCAAGTGAACATTGTTCCCTATCAATAAAGGTATTATTTTGGTGTTGTGGTTACTTATATTTTGTTGTTCCATTATTATTCTCAACCGTATTTCTTTTTTCTGCTATTATAATAACTCTGGTACCTAACAAGTGGTATCAGAGCACTTTCCTTGGCATGAATTGTGTGTTAATTTTTTCTAGGGTAGAGACATGTTCCGATGTCTTAAAACTACAATGATCTTTTGTTCAGCATATAAATCCATGGTTGAGGAAGCATACACATAGGAAATACAAGAGGTACTTAAGATCACATTGCTGGACACCCTTGTAACCTCTGTTGGTACCCCATCGAGTGGTAGCGCATCAGATAATATGTAATGTCCCCACTTTGGGACATCGTTATATTGCATAGTGTTATGATGACCAAAGTAGCCAGATGGAGGTTATAGCGAGTAGATGAGCTATTGAGGGTTTTTTTTGGGTCTGGATTGCATCGCTCATCTTATTTCATCATCATGATCCATTCCGCACAACTTGGTTTTGGTTCTGTTGCATTCCGACGATTTCCGTAATTTTGAGTTATTTTGGGCTATATGTTAATTAAATTCACTAAGGAGGTCATATTGGGCATAATACTTGGAGGAACCTCTTAGTGTAATAGATCATTGGAATCGAGAGGAATAACACTACAGGATAGGATGATGAGAAATGACTTTCAGTGGCTAGGGAAGCCACAAGGAAGGATAAACTACTTTTTAGAGGTAAAAAGGTTAATTAATTAATTAAAGTGATTTAATTAATTAATTAAAGTGATTTAATTAATTACTAAATAATTAAATAAAGTAAAAGTCACTTGGAGAGACAAAGTGAGCAGGGAGGATAAAAGAGAGACAAGGGCCTCTATTATCTCATTATTGTGTTTTAGCATTTTGATATCTGGCTTCTTGCTAGTGAGCCCATGCACTTGGGGGTTTTGAGGGTTTTGACTTAAGAAACCCTAGAGATCAGATCGATGGTGAAAGATCCCACCAAACCTAGTCCAAGGTTGGTCACAGAGCTTAAATATTCCTCCCTCACCATTCTACATCATATCTACTCAGTTACATGAGGTTTCTACATCAGTTACAGGTTCAGAGAGAGCTTGGGCGCAACTTCAGGGGATTTCTAGCAGGAGGGCACACCACCTTGAGGATATTAGCTTGATCTAGGCAGAGGAGAAGGATTTAGAGGAAAATTACTTCTGGGTATTCTTTGTAGGGCCTAGGGCACCTTTCCTAGCCCTTTCCGAAGGAGGTTTCTCTGTCCTATTATTTATTAGAGCTCAAAATAGGTTCAGAGAGAGGAGGGTGCACCCAAGATTGAGGATCCTGTCTTTTGGAGGGTCAATTATTCATTGTTCATCCTGAGACTTTGCCAGGGGTTTTCCCTTGACATGATCTATAGTTTCATGTATTTTGAGAGCATCTAGAGGTCTCTAGGATAGAGGCCAAATTATTAGGTCTTCAGTCATCTAGGAGGGCGCAAGCCAATTAGGGATTTGCTCATTTGGATGGTCATAACTTCACCGTTCAGATTGAGTCTTCACTAAGGGTTTGGTCTTGGACCGATCTACTCTTCTAGCCATTTTCAGAGTGTGTGGAGGCCCCTAGCAGCAAGGCCGAATTATTGGAGGTATTCAGCTTTCCAACATGGCACAACTTATCCAGTTTGAGGGTTTGAGTCAACATTGGGTGGAGATCTCAGTTGTCATTCATCTTCGACAACCATGCAGCCTTTGGAGGCTTATATATTCTCTTCTTGATATTTCTTGAGGGTTATCCTCATTTTTCTACTAGCTCTTAGCTATATTGTATTAGATCTACAGATCCATTGTATCAAGGTCTTCTTCTATTATGAATAATATTAGATCTGAGGTATTTTTGGGTTATCTCTTGTATTGTTGATCTTGCATCTTGTTGAAGTATGTTCCATTGCTATATATTCTTTGATTATTGCTGCAAACACACATAAAACCATCATATTAAACCCCAACGCAACTCATGAGACTTAAGACTGCAAAGTGTTTGACGAAATGCCACAACCAGAAAATGTTTAAAAATCACATGAAAAACGTAATGTTCTTGGCATCTTGGCTTGGGAACATTACAGTGGTATCAGAGCTTTGATTCTCCCAACCAGTGGGGATTAGCACATGCAAAAATACAATAGAGATGGATACTAATGAATTTTCTAGAGAGAGTGTATGTTGTGAATGGGAATACTACGCCCTTAGTGAGGAATTTAGGGCTCAAGTGACACTCCAACAATTTATATCTATAAAAAATCCTAGGTGGAGAAAAGATGAGGCCACAGAGTGGGCCAACATAGCAGAGAAAAATAGAGCCAGGGAAGTTAGATGGAGGGAAGCACAGATTAACCCTACACCCATTAGGAGCAGGCAACATTGTTATAGTTGTAAAGTGCCTTGGGAACCAGATCATAGATGTAGGGGTAAAGGTAGGAGACACATTATTGAGGTGCACTATGACAACAAGGATGAGGAGAGCACAGAGATGAAACCATATATTCATATTTAGAGTAGTTTGAGGAGGCTAGTGACTCTTGCGCACTTGGGGAGGATAAAAACCCTTTCATATTGGAGGGAAAGTTGGATGGACAGGATGATAGTACCTGTGCTTCAACATTCATATCACATAGTGTTGATGACCTTACACTTCAACAGAGTGGTGACACTAGTGGAGATTCACACATGTTAGCACCTAGACCTGATGAGCTTTCTATGATGACCGTGACACATTTGCCATATTTTCAGACACCCATGATAGCCACTACACACGAGGATATCAGTGGCATTTCAGATATGATGGAGGAGCCTTGTGTGAGGGATGCACACCAGGGATATATGAATCCACAGACCCATGAGGAGAGATATGACGTGTAGACAATTGACCTTACACATACGTATCAGTGTGAGGTGAGTGAGTCACTTCTTTTGGAGACTCCATTGTTTGATTAGGTTGGGGAGACTGACAGTTTTATGAGACACTTACTTCTAGGACCGGTCGACAGTGATGTGGATGCACTCCTTATTGATCGGGATGGACATAGCACATGTATTGACACATATGTATGGGATCCAGGTGCAAATGATAGTAGCAGGGTGAGTGCATAGGAGGATACAACTGCCCATACATGATACGATGTGATTCAAATGGGGGTAGCAGTTGGTGATGGTGTGGAGTGGCACACAGGGGGACCCTATAGCACAGTGGATAGTGGGAAGTTCAGTTCCTTATATTTTGTGGAGAGTGTTGTTGGGGATTCCATGGTTGATACTAGCAGTGAGAGGCATGAGGTAACACCTCAACATGACTGTGATCAGGAGCCACACTACTTGGCAGGCCAGTTAAGAGTCAGTGAGGACATGATCATGGCATCAACTAGGCACATTGATGACACACATGCATTGGTGGCCGACTATTGTTGGAGGGCATCGATGACACATGATAGTTCGAGAAAACCTAGTATTATTATTAAATCTAAATAAATAACCTAGTACCATTATTAATTAAATCTAATCATTATCACTAAATCTAAATCAAAATCTAGTACTATTAAAAATTAATCACTAAAATTTATTCTTAAAACTAAAACAAACTAAACTTATAATCAAAACATGAAACCCTAGTACTATTAATAATTCAACCAAGTATAACCTAATTAACTCATTTACTAAACGCTAAAATTGAATTTTTAGTTTTAAAAATTTGACAACTAGCCGACCTAATTACAAATTTCAAAACTGTCCTGCATCTACTATTAATTGACGAAGATCAGCAAGCTTTGTAACTGACGATTAGTCCTGATGATGAATCCCGATTCGGATTCGAAACGTCGATGACAAAAATGACACCAACTGTGGATTATCCGGCAACTAATCTCGAGAATACAAGAGATAACCCAAAAATACCTCAGATCTGATATTATTCATAATAGAAGAAGACCCTGATACAATGGATCTGCAGATATGGTACAATATAGCTAAGAGCTAGTAGAAAAATGAGGATAACCCTCAAGAAAGATCAAGAAGAGAAGATATAAGCCAACCTCTACATGGAGAAGTTCGAGAAAAATGCCCTTGAAACATACCCCCTCAAACCATCTAGATGGAAAAGGTATGTCGATGATACCAACGTCAAGTGGCCTCACGGAGAAGAAGAACTAGGTAGATTCTTTGAACACCTCAATAGTATTTCGGAGAACATAAAATTCACAATGGAACTGGAAGAGAACAATAGCATACCCTTCCTAGACGTACTCATAACTAGAAAACAAGATGGTACACTGGGACACAAGGTATTCAGAAAGAAAACTCACACAGATAGCTACCTC
>ML776786.1:938991-971759 GCA_009831015.1 Picea engelmannii | reverse complement strand
TTTTGGTACCCATTAATCAACCAACTTAAGGAACCTCATACATCGAATTAGGTTTGACACCACCTCTCTTTCCTCTGTTTGAGTTCATAGGTCTAGGAGTCTAGCTAACCTTATACTAAACAAATACTTTTTCTTAAAATTTTTTTTTCTTAAAAAACCTTAACTTACACAACTTATTAACTTACACTACTATATCCTTAGTAAACCTAATTTTATTACTTTCACTTAAAAAACCTAAGTCTTGATTAAAACAAAATACCTAGACCTATCTTACACTAATTTATCCTATAGAAACCCTAGATTCACCCTATCACATCCTTAAAAAAACCCTAGTACTATTACTAAATCATTTAAAATAATCAATCATTTTAAAAATCTAACTCTAACTCTAGACCCTATATTAATATTATCAAACTAAAATTAATTCTTAAAACTAAATCAAACTAAACTTGTAATCACTCATATTTTAAAACCTAGTATTATTACTAAATCTAAACAAATAACCTAGTACTATTATTAATTCAATCAAATAACCTAGTACTATTATTAATTCAATAAAAAAACCTAGTACTATTAAAAATTAATCACTAAAATTAATTCACAAAACTTATAATCACTCATATTAAACCTAGTATTATTATTAAATCTAAATAAATAACCTAGTACCATTATTAATTAAATCTAATCATTATCACTAAATCTAAATCAAAATCTAGTACTATTAAAAATTAATCACTAAAATTTATTCTTAAAACTAAAACAAACTAAACTTATAATCAAAACATGAAACCCTAGTACTATTAATAATTCAACCAAGTATAACCTAATTAACTCATTTACTAAACGCTAAAATTGAATTTTTAGTTTTAAAAATTTGACAACTAGCCGACCTAATTACAAATTTCAAAACTGTCCTGCATCTACTATTAATTGACGAAGATCAGCAAGCTTTGTAACTGACGATTAGTCCTGATGATGAATCCCGATTCGGATTCGAAACGTCGATGACAAAAATGACACCAACTGTGGATTATCCGGCAACTAATCTCGAAACTACTCACCACAGAAATCTGAAAACAACTATCTCTTGTATTGTTGATCTTGAATCTTGTTGAGGTATGTTCCATTGCTATATATTCTTTGATTATTGCTTCAAACACACATAAAACCCATCATATTAAAACCCAACGCAACTCATGAGACTTAAGATTGCAAAGTGTTTGACGAAATGCCACAACCAAAAAATGTTTAAAAATCACATGAAAAACACAATGTTCTTGGCATATTGGCTTGGGAACATTACATAATACCTATATACAGATTGACCTAGGTATCCTAAAACCCTCCATAAATAAATCGATCGGCTGCCTAACTGTTATAGTGCCACCGAGAACAACACTCAGGAAGATACTCTATAGTACCTAGGTAATCAGGTAGTATGACTAAGGGTACAATCTAGCCTCCTTAGTTGGTTCCTTGAGATATTGGGTTGAGTACTACTATTCGACCCCACACGTATATTAGAGAGATATAACACAGGGAAAAACCTTGTCTGTAGGAACCCTGAGAATCATAACCTTTGGGAAATAAATAGAATAGACAAGATCTATTGCCGCACAACCTTGCCTCCTCCATTATGGTTGTGAAATTACTTCACATTTTTTCCTGTTAAAAATTTAGGCATTTTGACACTGCAGTATTATTCAGATCGGAATATAACTCCATAGGAGTAATTTTTTTTTTTCGCACACTGATTTGAGACCTATCCCATTGGAATCCTTTTTTTATCCCAACCGTAGTAATACCTATCATTTTCAACCATTTGTTTCTTCATGGTCCCGACCCCCTCCTGACCCTCTTATTTGGGACCTACACCATTGTATTCCCCTTTTCACATTGATAATCGTGATACCTTTCACCCGTAACCCATTTTCCGTGTGGACCCACCCTCCTTCCTGTGCCCTCCTTTCACCATGTCCCACACCTGCAGCTAAGACCTTGAATCCCGCCTCAATTTTTTGTCCCATGATTTCTCCATGATCAAGAAGGAAGTGCGGTGAATGAATGCCAATATTACCACCCTTAATGGACATATTACCACCATCAACGCCAACATGTATTCCACCATAGATGCCAAAATGGAAAACCTGAAACAGGACATGACGAAGGACCTTTTTTCCCACATGGTATGTCAACTTGAATCCTTTACTACCCAGTTCTTCGCCAAAATGCATATTCCTAGAGACCTTACCTCATATAACCATCATTTGCACTCCGAAGATGATATTTCCTCCAATTCCTAGACTTTTTAGTCCCATCAATTTTAGAGTGACCTATGCCTTCCTGGAGTGGATGTGAACAAATTTGATGGCTCAAATCCCACAGGTTGGTTCACCCAAATGGAACACTACTTCTCCTTGCATGACATTACTGATGAGTTGGCCAAACTATGTTATGGTGTTCTCCATTTGGATCTTGAACGTTGGAAATGGTGGCAATGGTGTAAATAGGCATGCTAAGGGTATCTGGCTTGGACACAATTTGTTGCAGAGATCTATGACCACTTTGAAATCGATACCCATCATTTAGGCTATTTGACCAAGTTTAAACAAAATGTCCTAGAGGAAGAGTTTATAAGCTCTTTTGAGCAATCAACTTTCAGAATGGAGGGCATGACTTATGCTTTTTTCAGGTAATTCTTTATCAATGGCGTCAAGGATGGAATACGTTCCCATGTTCTCATGGCTCACCCCCATTCTTGGTTGTAAGGTACAAAACGAGCCAAGGAAGCACAACAAGTCATCTCATCCCAAACCAAAAAAGAACCCTTTATTCCTCTCCCTAAACCCACCCTTCCTGCCCCTCCTACCACTCCCCTCAAGATCTAAAAATTTACTTGGGCTAAAATGGTTGAACGCCAACTTAAGGGTATTTTTTATAATTGCGATGACAAGTATTTTCTGGGGCACAAGTATAAGGAACAAAAGATTTTAATGGCTATGACTAAGGATGTTTCTGAAGAAGAGGCATATGCTTCTCATGTACCCAAGATACCCCCACTAGATGATCTTAGTCCACCCTCTGATCCATCGACAATTGAACCACTTATTTCTCTGAATGCACTCATAGGTTTCTCTGCTCCCCAAACTCTCAAATTAATTGGCTACATTAAGAACTAGAAAGTCATCATTCTAGTTGATAGTGGCAACACCCATAATTTTATTCATTGCTGCATTTCCCAAGAAGTTAATTTCTATATCTGTCCTGTTAATAATTTCCAAATCATGACTACCAATGGAGGTTCCATGAAATGTGGAGGGCATTGTGAAAATGTGTGCCTCCAAATTGGCCAATACCACTTTAAATCTCATATGTTTTCTATTGACATGGGTGGTTGTGACATTGTACTTGTTGTAGAATGGTTACGCACTCTCAACCCTATCACCATCGATTTTTATAAATTAACAATGCAATTCCAGCAAGAGGGACAATAACACCATTTTCAAGGCATCACAACAAGGTCACCAGAGATCATCAGTTCCCACCAAATGGAAAAGTTCCTCAAAAAAGGTTATTCTAGAATTATTTCCAAACTTCATTCCATTCATGCAGTTGAGATCCCTTGTATACATCTTGACCTCCAATATATCCTCTCCCACCAACAAGTTGTGTTTCAAACCCCCAGGGACTTCCACCTTCTCATGGTTTCCATGATCATTCCATTCCTCTAGTTCTGGGCATTCTTTCTCCAAATGTTTTCCCTTATCGTCATCCATTCGCCCAAAAGAATAAAATTGAGAATATTGTTCAAGAATTGCTAGAAGCCGGTGTCATCCGTCCCAGTACCCGTCTCTATTCTTCTCCAAAAGTCACGGTACTCAAGAAAGAAGGTACTTGGTGCATGTGTCTTGATTTTAGAGCTCTAAAAAAAATCACCATCAAAGACAAATTTCCCATTTCTGTCATTGATGGGGATGAATTAAGTGGTGCTCAACATTTTACCAAACTTGATCTCCACTCTGGCTACCACCAAATTCGTATGAAAGAAGAAGACATTCCCAAGACTGCATTTAGAACTCATGAGGGTCACTATGAGTTCTTGGTTATGCCATTCGACCTTTGTAATGCTTCTAATTTTCAAAGTCTCATGAATAATGTCTTTTGCCCTTTCCTATGTCATTTTGTCTTAGTTTTATTTGATGATATTCTCATCTATAACAAAATTTTGCAAGCCCACCTTGCCCATGTGGATCAAGTTCTCCATCTACTATCTCAACAAAAACTTTTTCTTAAGCAATCTAAATGTGTTTTTGGAGCCTCTGAAGTTGAGTACCCGGGACATATTGTCGGCAAGGATGGTGTCTAGGTGGATCTGAAGAAAATTGAAGCTATGCAGGATTGGACGCACCTGAAAAACCTTAAAAGTCTACGTGGCATCCAGGATTTGATGGGTTATTATCGCAAGTTTGTTAATAATTATGGAAAAATTGCAGCTCTTCTCACAACACTCCTTAAAAATAATTATTTTAGTTGGAATCCAACAACTGACAATTCCTTCCAAGCTTTGAAAAGCGACTATGTGCACTACTTCGGTTTTGGCTCTCCCTGACTTTAACAAGACCTTTGTACTGGAGTGTGATGCCTCGGGGAAAGGCATTGGGGATTTTCTCATGCAAGATGGTAGACCTTTGGATTTTACCAACAATCAATTTTCCGAGCACCATTTGGGACAATCCACCTACGAAAAGGAAATGCTGACTAGTCTTCATGCTGTGTATCTCTAACATCCTTATATCTTGGGGAAACACTTTCAAATAAAATATGATCATCAAAGAGTCAAGTATTTTCTGGAACAAAAAATTTATTCCCCGAAGCAACAAAAATGGGTAACCAAACCATTTGGATATGATTATGGGATAATCTACAAATAAGGAAAATAAAATATGGTGGTTGATTCCATTTCCAGGAAATATGAAGAAGAAGGGTCTCTTTTTTCCCTCTCTTTCATTGTCGCATATTGGCTTCAAGAGGTTTTCCAGGAATGGTTGCAAGACCCCAAACTCTCAATAATGATCCAAACATCCCAGTTGGATTCACAAGATTCTCCATGATACTCATGGCACCAGGATGAACTTCGTTATAAAGGTCGTCTGTATTTAAGAAAATAGCGAAACTTAAATCCACCATGCTCTCTGAGTTTCACACTTCACCTACAACTGGGCATTCTGGTTTTACTAAAACCTATGAACGGGTCAAATGTTCTTTCTTCTAGGATGGTATGAAACATGAAATTCACACCTTTGTGGCTGAATGTGATCCTTGTCAATGCAATAAGGGAGAGACAACTAAATCCCCAGGAACACTCCAACCACTTTCGATCCCACCTACTACTTGGACATATATTTCTATGAAATTCATTGTTGGATTACCTAAATCAAGCAATTGTTGGCATGTTTTATAGGCAACGTATGCTTTTCATTGATGACAAGTAAAACAATGATGATGGCTTGAGTACAGGTATAATGTGCCAGGTGAGCACCAGAAGTATTTTGGGAAGACGCAGCAGAGCAAGCTCGTGAAGACTAGAAGAGATAGTGCATAGGTGCACGCAGAGTGCATAGTATGCGTGTTTGTCATTGATGGAAAATATCACGACCAATAGCACAATGATGATCGCATGATAAGATCATAATCTAAATTCCATTTCGGGTATCAGAAACAAAGACTTCATTTCAGAGTGCCGGATACTGGGAGTTGGAGGAGTCAAGAGTCAAGACTCTTCATCACAGGAGTCCTGATGTGCCGAAATGTGAAAAGTCGAAAATCCCAAAATAGGCACATCAACTAGAGATTCAGATACCGGGAGTTGGAGGAGTCAAGAGTCAAGAATTTTCATCACATGAGTCTTGAAGTGCCGAAATGTGAAACGAAGAAAATCTCGAAATAGGCACATCGACCGGAGTTTCAGATACCGAGAGTTGGAGGAGTCAAGAGTCGAGACTCTTCATCACAGGAGTCCCGAAGTGCCGAAATGCGAAACGCCGAAAATCCTGAAATAGGCACATCGACCAGAGTTTTGGATACTAGGAGTTGGAGGAGTCAAGAGATGAGACTCTTCATCACAGGAGTCCCGAAGTGCCGAAATGCGAAACACCAAAAAATCCTGAAACAAGCACATCGACCGGAGTTTTGGATACCGAGAGTTGGAGGAGTCAAGAGACAAGACTCTTCATCACAAGAGTCTCGAAGTGCCGAAATGGGAAATTGAAAAAGTGCTGTATGGATAAGTGCTTGGTCACCATCGCTGGTCACATCGTCGAAGAGCTGTAGAGAAGAGCTCGAAGAGACAATCTTGATTTTAGAGGTTGGGACATGGAGAGTCAAGACGACTCATCACAGAATCTCTGAAACACGAAATGCGAAATACATGTTCAGAATTGGCCCTTGGTCATAACCTATGGTCACATCGATGAAGGCTCAAGGGAGGAGGTATCACGAAGCTAATCTCCATTTCGGAGATCGTGACTTGGAGAGACAAGATGCCTCACCACAGGAATGCCAAAATGTCAAAATGCCAAATTGCGAAATAAGCACAAGACCCATCATTTATGATCCAACGGTGCAGGTTATTCGGGAATATGATCAAAGGGATGCTATTTCTCTTCACAGTTAATCGATCAATGGCGATTCAGTTGTTGATGTGGTTTTTGGAGGTTCACAGTGTAACTTCTAGAAACGATTGATTGTTTCTACCAGAGGACTCGAAGAGACTTCAAGGTGATTGCCAGAGAAGATGAAGAGTCTCAAGGAATCTGCCAGTGGAATGAAGACTGTTCATAGAGGCGATTGACATATGGAAGAGCATTGAAGCCTGTAAGTGCAACATAGAGAATGAGCTCGACTGTGACAGAGAAGACAAAGAGTCTCGACTACTAGAGAGGCTAAGGAATCTCAGCATAACACCAAGTGATGATGCACACATGGGCATAACCGCCAGACAGTTGAGGAATTGCCATGATGATGAGGTAGAAGACTCGACACAAGTAGAACACGCAAAACAAAGAGAGTGTGCTGATGCTTGAGTGAGTGAAGCAGAGAAAAAAATGAAGTGGCAGCGAACAACCCGATGAACAACACCGTGGCACATTGAAGAGCATGTAGAGGCACTGTGCATGGAGGATGAAGAAGGTGCACAGATAGTATAAATACACAAAACATAGAAGAGATGGGTGTTGCTGTTGAGAGGGATTTATGCACGTAGAAGGAGGAGAGTGCAACAACTGAAATGCACAGAAGAGGAATAGTTCATTTAAGGGACATGGTGCACAGAGAATAAAAGGCAGAAGAACATAAAGTGTAAGGGGAGTGTGCAGGAAGACATTGATGCAGGTAGAGCAGAGCAGTGTAGCAGAACAGTGATAAGACCGGTAAGCCATTGATAAATATTGTATCACTGTGATAAAATTATATATAGCAAACTTTATATTTAAGGGTCGTTGGGAGGTGCTAGGGAGGAATATTTTCCTCAGAGGTTCAAGTGGGTGCTTGAACATAGGGAGTTGTAGCTTCCATCTGGTTGCAGCCAGAAAAGCTAGGGTGGCAGGGTGGTACAAAGGAGAACATTGGTTCTCTGATATACAGGTCGGTGCCTGTGTAACTTGAAGTTGGTGCTTCCATCCAGTTGGTGCTGGAACTCTTAGGGAGTTGGTGCTTCCTTCTAGTGGGTGCTAGAGAAACCAGGGAGTCGGTGCTTCCTTCTAGTGGGTGCTAGAGAATCCAGAGAGTTGGTGCTCTCAGCAAGTAGTAGCTTGCAAAACATAGGTAGTAGCCTCATTATGAGTTGGTGCTCATAAGTATGATAATGTACATAATGTAAAGATTACTTATCATATAAAGAAGAAGAGGTTTTTACCCTTTATGGGTTTCCTCAGGAAATATCTGTCTCTTTATATTTCATATGTGTGAATGATAATGAATGTTGTATTGCTTACTTCCCTACATTATTGTGATTGACATTAAGTGTTTTGAAAAGAGTTTAAAATAAGCATAATTGTTTAAGCACGGTAACAACTGATTCACCCCCCCCCTCTCAGTTGTCCAACAATTGGTATTAGAGCCGACCCCTTTTATCTAAGGGTATATCCTAGAGCTTAAAAATGTTAATCCATGAAGGAAATTCAACCAATAAGGCCCCTCTGTTCAATGGAACAAACTTTGCCTTCTGGAAAGTTAGAATGAGAACCTACATAATGGCTTTAGGTGTAGATGTCTGGGATGTGGTAGATATTGGTTATGTAAATCCAGTTGTACTAGCTAATAAGGATGGAAAGATAGAATTTAGCTTCAATGCTAAGGCTATGAATTCTATCTTGAGTGGGCTTGCAGAAGCAAAATTCATAAAAGTTATGCACCTAGGAACTGCCAAAGAAATGTGGGACAAACTCATTAGCAATTATGAAGGTAATGAGAAGGTAAAGGATGCCAAGCTTCAAACCTACAGAGTATAGTTTGAACAGCTGAAGATGAAAGAAGATGGAATTGTTGGAAAATACTTTCTAAGAGTTGAAGAACTGCTAAATGCAATGAAAGCATCTGGTGAAAAAATTGAGGAACCTTCTTTAGTTCAGAAAATTTTGAGATCTCTACCAGATAGGTTCAACCCGAAGGTCTCTGCTATAGAAGAACTTAATGATCTAAAAACCTTGGAGTTTGATCAACTTCTAGGAACACTGACTACATATGAAATGAGAATAGTTAAAGATAAACCCACTTCCAGAGAAGCATCATTTGAGGTAGACAATAATGAGGATTCTTAGCCTGATGAAATTGAAGCAAAATTTGTGAAGAGACTGAAGAAGGGATTAGGCAAATACAAACGTAAACTGCCTTTCAAATGTTTCATCTGTGGTAAGATAGGTCATTTTGCAAATAAATGTCATCACAAAAGAGAGGATCAGACATATGATGATGAGGAGAAGCACAAACAAATAAATTTCTTTAAAGAGAATAATTTTAAGAAGAAAAGTCTTTGTGTAAACAATGATGATGATCCTTCATATGATGAAGACAATGACTCCTCTATTGAAGATACACTAAGTGTTTTTATGCTTATGGCTATGGGAGATATTGATGATGAACACACAGGAGGTGAAATGGATGATGAAGAAGCTGTGGTGGATATGGAAGGTGAATTAATCAATGCTTTGGAATAAATTGACAGACCCAGAATTAAGAACAGAAAGCAAAAAAAATTGCTGATACAGTTCGAGAAAGACAGTAAACAACATGATGAAGACTTTGCCCTACTAAAAGTGGAATTAGAAGAGGCAAATAAAATCGAAGACATTCTGAAACAACAGTTATCAGAAAAGAAGGCAATATGTGAAGCTCTGGAAAAATAAGTAGTGAAAACCAGGAAAGAGTTGGAGAAGTTTCAAGCCTTGTATCATCAGAATGTGTCAAGTATCAAAGCATCAGAAGGATTAATCTCCATTCTAAATCAGCAAAGAAACCCAAAGTTGAAAGATGGATTGGGGTATAAAGAAGGATCAAGTAGTGATCATCCAAGTAATACAGAACCTATCAAGTTTGTCAAATCCTCAAACATTGACAACAGTCACTCTGCAGAAACAAAGAAAGAAAATCAACCACCAAGAAGGAATGAAAGAAAAAGTACCAGAACTGAATCTGTATATCAGAGAGATTATCGGCATGAAAGAAATCAACCTCCTCAAAGAAGACAAACTTTTTCAAGGTACAAAGGCTTTTTCTATGGTTATTGTTTTTTTTGCTCTAATTTTGGTCACAAAGCTATAAACTTTTCTTTAAGATTTAGATATGAACAATCAAGATATTCAACGAATAACCATCTTCCACAACAAAGATCGAGACAACCAAGCAACAAACAACCTCAGACTATAAATCATGCGATGGTTGGGAAAAGGACGCAGGTTAAACATAACAATAGTTATGAGAATAACAATCGCTATGATCCTCTATTTAGTGAACCAGAATGTTACATCTGTCATAACTATGGACATAAAGCTGCAGATTGTCGCTTAAGGAATTACAAGCCAGATTTGATCCCCACTGTTGAAAATGTCAAGGTTTGGAAGAAGAAAGCAGATGACAAGTGTGGGCTAGTGTTATCAGCCAAAAGACAAAAGAATCCCTGGTATATTGATAGTGGATGTTCCAAACATATGAATGGAGACAAAAGTAAGTTTCTAACTCTAAGTGAAAGCAAATCAGGGAATGTAACTTTTGGAAATGATGCGCCAAGAAAAATAAAAGGTAAAGGAATGGTAAGTTTGAGTAATGGAAAAGGGAAAGCTCAATATGTGTTGTTTGTAGAAGGTATGAAACATAATCTGCTTAGTGTCAGTCAAGTCTGTGACCAAGGATGTGAAGTCATTTTTACCTCTAAAGACTGTAGAATAAAATCTGTGAATTCAGGACAACTAGTTGCAAAAGGGATAAGAAAAGAAAACAATGTCTATGTGTTAAAAGAAGAAAAAGAAGAATGCCACTTAAGAAAGTATGATGAAAGCTGGTTATGGCATAGGAGACTTGGAAATCTAAACTTTGACCACTTAATCAAGAAAATCTTGAGGTAGTAAAAGATCTTCTGAGAATATCAAAGCCCCAAGATTCTATGTGTAAACCCTACCAAGTAGGAAAGCTAACCAGGACACAGTTTAATTCCAAGAGCTCTACTTCAACAGAGAAACCACTCCAACTAGTTCATATGGACTTATGTGGACCATCAAGATAGGAAGGCACAGGGAAAGAAAACTACTTCATGCTGATTATTGATGATTACTCCAAAATTACTTGGGTTGTCTTTCTCAAGGAAAAAGATGAAGCATTTGAGAAGTTTAAAAAATTTAAGGCTTTAACTGAGAATCAAACATGCAAGAGGTTAAAGGAAATAAGATCAAACAGAGGAGAAGAATTTATGTCAAGTGATTTCAAGGAATTCTGTGATAAGCATGGGATCAAGAGAGAATACACAATCCCAAGAACTCCACAACAAAATGGAGTAGTTGAGGGGCAAAATAGAACAGTGCAACAAATGGACAGGTCAATGATGAATGAGAAGAACATTGGTCAAACCTATTGGGTAGAAGCAATTCACACAACAATCCATGTTCTTAACAAAGCCCACCTTAGACCACAAAGTGACAAGACACCTTATGAACTGTGGTATGTGAGACATGCTTCAATCAAACACTTCAAAGTCTTTGGGAGTAAATGTTACACAAAGAATAATGATGAGAACCTTGGAAAATATGATGATAGGTGACGCAACCGCACCCCTTTCCTCGGAAAAAGGCCTCTGCACTGACCTCCCAGTCTTTAAGGATCGTTCAAAGTTCACCCTCGAGCTGGAGTGGCTCCTTCGATTCTCCCCTGGAATCTTTATTCAAATTTGACCCATAGGTCTTTTTCGGCACAGTACAGTCTTTAGGTCTGGTCCCTTCTCCGTTCACCACAAGAAGTCACAATCGGGTTTTGGGGTTTTCAAAATCCCGATGTCATGACCCTTTGGTTCCCGATTTCCCGATCTCTGCTTTCCCGATATGCTCCCTTTGTGATTTAGCCCCTCCTGGCTATGCCCTAGTCATGTGACCTACCTTTATATGACCGCAGTCATACCTTTTATCTGGGTTCGGGGTTTTGAATGTCAAAATGCACCAAACCTCTTGTCCACAGAATCCCCAATTTCCCGATTCATGATTTTCCGATGGATGACTTTCCTTTCGGGAAATTTCTCGATGATTGTGATTGTCGACACACATCCTCTAGAATGGACGGTCCTCGCCGCTTCAGGGTTTTCTCCATGGAAATTCCCGATGCCTCGTTATGACTAGATGACGTCAGCTGGGTCCCACACAAAGCTCTCCTCTTTTCGGAGAATCGGACTTCGTGATTTCAAATTGCAAGTCCTCCAGGACTCGCGAAATGCCGATCCCCGACTTTCTTTGGATTTTTGACATGCGTCCCAAGTGGATGGACGGTTCAGATTTACCCTCGGGGTTCCGCCAACTGCCAAGCCAAACCACTTTCTTGTATGAGTCCCGATGGGCTTCCAATCTCATCCACGTGTCCTAACTGATGGATGGCTCCGATCGTTTATGGGGTTTCCAACATGGATTTTCCCAATCTCTTGCTCATAGGACTCTCGATTTGCCAAATCCAGAAACTCCGATGGAGTCTTCCCTTTCGGGACTTTTCCAGAGATCTTAGATCTCCGCCATGTGTCCCCTTAAGATGGACAATCCCAATTCAACCTCAGGATTTCGAGACTTTTGATACCTCGATGACACAAGTTCTTTGTCAACTTAAAACCTTGGTCACCGAAATGCCGACGGGCTCTCGATGATTGCCACCTGTCTCCTCAAGATGGACGACTCAGATTGATTCCAGTATTTTCACTATGAAAATTCCCGATCACTTGTCCTTGTGATTCCCGATTTCACGAATGCCGAAATTTCGATAGCTACGCCTCTCATCGGAACTTTCCTCCTCCTATTCTTGATGTCTAAACTTCGTGCAACTCCTAGTCAATCCAACGACTGAGAGGTATCTATATGAATATTCGACTATCCACAATCTCCTGAGCTTGAACTCCGGATGCTACCGTAACCTCCTCACTCCTATGGTAGATCTGATGGCTAGTGGGATTTTCGCAAATCCTATCCACAAGATCCTAACCATTGGTATCTTCCCCTTGATGATTTCAAAGGCTTTACTCCTCCTGAGCTTCTCACAACTTCGAGCCTTAGAAAAAGACTCTGGAGCGCACTCCTTACGCAACCTTTAGACACCTTCCAATGTCAACTACTTCGACTCTGCGCACACCTGCAGCAGTAGTCCTTCGATATTTGGCTCAGGTCCGCAACCCTGAGACTCTCCTTGGCCTGTGCACTCCTTGCATGGAACCTGTGCCTAACCGCAATCTGAGGGAATAAGAACACCACTACCTCTCCTGATCTTTCAGAGACAACTCTCTAAACTCCTTGTCGACGCACTCCTTGAGGACAATTCATCTGCACTCCTTGCAGGAATCTTTCTTAGACAGAGAAGAAATTGAAACTCATTCTCCTTACTCTTCCTCTCTTAGATTCCAAGTATTCAACAGGAAATCATTCATGCATAGCATAAAAGAAATTTCAAGACAGAAAGAGCAAAACATTTAAGAGCATAGCATTTGAATATGCATACACAGAGAATATATGAACACCATGAATTTGAATCACAACTTCTTTGTATTAATTCATAACTTATGTACATGGAGTCTGCTACACAGCTCTTTTCTTCTCTCCTATGCTCTTCAATAATGTTACCAATACACAATGAGGGTGTCTATATCCGTTTTCCCTCCACTCCTTCTAAAACAGTCTAATCTAATATTCAATTCTACCTACTTACATAAATTCCTTATACCTACTATGGACGAGAGCAGATCACTCAAGGTACTTTACAATACATAAGTATGCCTCTCCTTAACTATCACATTTAAGTTTGGCGCATCCACTCTTCAAAAGTTTTTTAAACAATTTAACATATGCTCAAAATGTGTGGCGCTTGCCCCCATGCCCGCTTGATGTTGACGATGCTCCTGCATCATACTCCCTTTCTTGAAAATTTTTCATGGGATCCTATCCATGAGCTCTTGCACAGTCTATCCATGCTTTTGAATCTCTGCTTCATTCTCCCAACTGGCATATTCAATTGGATGGCCCTTCCACTTGACCAAATATTCGAAGTATTCTTTCCTTTTGGTCTTCTTGCCAATTCTTTTGTCTAGTATGCTTTCCATCTGTGGCATCTCTGCAACTGACATCTGCTTTTGCCACTGAACCTCTGAATGTTCATCACTTTTTCCTGCTTCCTTAGCTTTGTATGGGTACAAATCTGAGACATTGAATATCGGAGAAATTTCGATCCCATCGGGTAATTCAATCTCATAAGCATTTGCCCCAAATTTATTTAAGACCCTACATGGCCCGATTTTATTCATCTTTAGTTTGTTATATGTTCCTCTCGGGAACCTTTCCTTCCTCAAATGTGCCAGAATCAAATCACCAACCTCAAACTGAAGTTGTCTTCTGTGTTGATCTGCTCTATGCTTGTACTCCTGATTTGAATTCTGCAATCGCTCCTTCACCTGGCTATGAAGTTCCTTCATCCCTTTTGCGAATTCTTCTGCACTAGCACTTCTAGTCGCAGTCTATTCTAAATCCCTCAACTCATAAATTCCTCTCAGCTGCATGCCATAGACAATTTGAAATGGACTCTGGCCTGTGCTTCTGTTTATTGAGTCATTATAAGAGAACTCTGCCTGTGGTAATACATTGTCCCACTGGCTGTGGTGTTCCGTCACTAGGCTCCTCAACAAGTCTCCCAGACTTCTGTTCACTACTTCTGTCTGTCCATCCATCTGAGGATGATAAGCTGAACTAAAAGACAAGTTAGTTCCCAGATTCTTCCATAAGGTCCTCCAGAAGTTCCCTATGAACTTCGTATCTCTATCCAAAACTATACTCCTTGGTAAGCCGTGAAGTCGAATGACTTCTTTGAAAAACAGGTTCGCAATGTGAGTCGCGTCAATGGTTTTCTAACATGGAATGAAGTGTGCCATTTTGGAAAATCTATCCACCACCAAAAAGATTAAATCAACACCTCTTTGTGTTCTTGGCAACCCCAATATGAAATCCATGCTAATTTCATCCCACAGCCTTCCTGGTATGGGAAACGGTTGATAAAATCCTGCATTCTGTCTCCTTCCCTTCGAATGCTGGCAAATTCTGCATCGGTCCACGAATATATTGACATCTGCTTGCATTCCCGGCCAAAAATATGACTCATTCAGCTTCGCGAATGTTTTGTCATGACTGAAATGTCTGGCCAATCCTCCACTGTGTTTCTCCTTCAGCAGATTGTCCCCCATGGAGTTTTTTGGAATACAAAGCTGATTGCCCTTAAACAACAATCATTCCTAGATCATGTATTCTGTCCATTGGCTCCTATCTCTGAGAACTGGATTCTCAGCTGCTTCATACGCCTCTTGAAAATTTGGATCATCTGCATACATGTCCCTGAGATCATCAAAACCTAATGTCTTGACTTTGAACTCTTGCAACAACAAACACTTTCTGCTCAAAGAATCAACAAATTTGTTAGCAGAACCAGAAATATGTTTAATCACAAAAGTGAAATTTTGGATATATTCAACCGATTTTACATGTCTCCGATTCAACTTCTCCTGTTGAGTCACAAACTGTAGTGCATGATTATCAGTATATAAGACAAATTCTTTCAGGATCAAATAATGCCTCCATTTCTTCAACGTCTGTATGATAGTATAAAACTCCTTATCATAAGTAGAGTACTTCAACTTCGCTTCATTTAGCTTCTCGCTAAAGTATGCGATTGGCCTATCTTCCTGACTCAAGACTGCCCCAATTGCAAATCCACTTGCATCGCATTTCACCTGAAATGTCTTCTGGAAATCCGACAACACCAGAATTGGTTGTTCCGTAATTTTCCTTTTCAACAGGTTAAAACTCTTCTTAGCTTCTTCTGTCCAGTGAAAAGATTTATGTCTTTTCTTCACTGTATCCATCATTGCTGCGCTAATTCCACTGAAATTCCTGATGAACTTCTGGTAGAAACTAGCTAACCCGTGAAAAATTCTCACCTCAAATATGCTCTTTGGTGATGGCCAATTCTTGATCACTTCCACCTTATCTGGGTCCATCCTCAATTTGTCTACAGAAATAACAAATCCCAAGTAAATGAGTTTTGTCTTCATGAACGAGGATTTCTTCATGTTTATGAGTAGCTTCTCTTGCTGTAATCTCTTCATCACTATAACCAAATGCTTCAAATGTTCCGCTACTGTTTTACTGAAAACCAGTATGTCATCTAAATACACAATGGAAAATTTTCCGATGAACTCCTTTAGGACTTCGTTCATCAACCTCATGAAGGTACTTGGCGCATATTTTAATCCAAATGGCATAACAAGCCATTCATACAACCCTTCGTTTGTTTTGAATGCTTTCTTCCACTCATCACCTTCCCTCATGCGAATCTGGTGATATCTGCTTTTCAAATCAATCTTTGAAAAATATTTTTCTCCACTCAAACAATCCATCAGATCATCCATCCTTGGCAATGGAAATCTTTACCTGATGGTTATCTTGTTAATGGCTCTTGAATCAGTGCACATCCTCCAGCCTCCGTCTTTCTTCGGACTGAGTACTATTGGAACAACACATGGAATCAATCTTTCCCTGAACAAACCTTTGTCCAACAAATCTTGGACTTGTTTCTTAACCTCTTCATTCTCTTGGGGCATCAATCTGTACGTAGCTTTTTTTGGCAAACTGGCTCTTGGTATGAGATCAATATGATGACTCACACTTCTGATCGGTGGAAATGAACGAGGTAATTCATCCACTACTATATCAACGAACTCTTCCAGTAGTCCCTGAATCTCTTCTGGTAAATCATCCACTTTTGTGCTAGTCAGAACAATTCTAGGCTTTATGACCATAATGAACTGTGGATCTTCCTTCTTCTTAACTTTTGTAAGAAGTTCCTTCCCACTCATGAGAAGTACTATGTTGCTTACTTCCGGCTTCACCTCCCTATCTTTGATTGGAAGCAACATGTGAGTTCTCCCATTCTTTTCTAGGGTGTATGTGTTCATATTCCCATCATGAATCACATTCCCGTCATATTGCCATGGTCTACCCAACAATAAATGACAAACATCCATAGGAATAACATCACAGAGTATCTTATCATTATATCCTCCTATTTTAAACTCAACTAAACATTTTTTAGTGACATTTACCTGATGTCCTTTTTGTAGCCATGAAGCTTTATATGGACTTGGATGTTCAATCGTCTCCAGCTCCAACTTTTCTACCATCTCTGTAGAAACAAGATTATCCATGCTTCCACTATCCATAATGACCTTGCATACCCTATCCTTGGTTTTGCAAGCAGTCTGAAAAAGTCTATTTCTCTGGACTGAACTCTCCACCTCCTTCTCGGGTGTCAAAAGGACTTTTTGCATCATCAACGATCTTCCACCTTCAACGTCTTCTTCCTCAACATCCTGCCTCTGTGCTTCAGCAATGTGAGTCTCTCCACCCTCTTTCTTTTTATCAGGAAACTCATAAGACTTGTGCCCATTCTTTCCACATGTGAAGCATTTTATTACTCCACCTCTTCCTCTTCCTCTACCTCTAGTACGAGGAAAAGTATTATTATCATCATACCCTCCTTTCTGCTCAGTATGCTGTTCTCTCTGTGAACTTCCACCTCTCTCTGTTCGAGTCTGAGGTTTCCTCCAGTCTTCCTTGGGTTTCTGATTTTTATCTTGGACAATTGATTTGCCCCTAGATTGAATTCTGCCTCAGCCTTTCTGAACTTGCTTTCGGCTCAGCTTCTCTTATTCTTTCAAAGCCATCTAATAAGCATCTTCCACCGTTCGGATGGTAACCATGCTCATTTCATCCTGGATATCATATCTTAGGCCATTCATGTATCTGGCAACTTTTTCATCATCGCTCTCCCGATGACCTGCTCTGATGTTCAGTTTGTAGAATTCCTCAGTGTATTCTTTTACTGTCATCAACTTCTGTCTCAGGTTTTGCATCCTCTTGAATAGGGTAATTTGATAGTATCTGGGGATGAATTTTACCTTCATTTTCTCAATCATCCTGTCCTAGATCTTGATCTTTTGCTTGCCCTTGCAGTGTCTATCATCTTGTAGTTCATCCCACCACAATGCTGCATGTCCCTTTAATCTTGTGACAACATGCTTGGCTTTCCTGTCCTCTTCGACATCTTAATAGTCAAAGTAGGTGTCTAGAGCTCTAATCCAGTCTAGAATCTCTTCTACATCTAGATTTCCCTCATAAACTGGAATGCCCATCTTCTCCTTTGCACCCATTCTTGCAACAGCTTTAAGCAAGCGTTCACTTGCTGCATCTTCTGCTGTGACTTCTTCTTCATGTTCAACCTCTATTTCACTTTCAGAATCACTTAGATCCCCAGCACTGACTGTGCGTCTTTGCGCTGTCTCCATGTCTTCGAGTCTAGCTCGTATATCACGCATCTCTCTTTCCATTTCTAGATTTTGCATCTGCCTACCTCTTCTTCTAGGCATTTCCCTCTCCTCTTTGGGATTGGGTGAATGTCTATCTCTTCTTCTAGGTGGCATGATGAATTCTCTTCCTTCTCTTCTCTACTACAGAAAGCAAAGAACCTTTCAAAGGCTTTGATACCAAACCTGACGCAACCACACCCCTTGCCTTGACAAAAGGCCTTTGCGCTGACTTCCCGGTCTTTAAGGATCGTTCAAAGTTCACCCTCGAGCCAGAGTGGCTCCTTCGATTATCCCCTGGAATCTTTATTTAAATTTGACCCACAGGTCTTTTTCAGCACCTTACAGCCTTTAGGTCTGGCCCCTTCTCCGTTCACCACAAAAAGTCACAATCAGGTTTCGGGGTTTTCAAAATCCCAATGTCATGACCCTTTGGTTCCCAATTTCCTGATCTCCGCTTTCCCGATATGCTCCCTTTGTGCTTTAGCCCCTCCTAGCTATGCCCTAGTCATGTGACCTACCTTTATATTACCACAGTCATACCTTTTATCGGGGTTCAGGGTTTCGAATGTCGAAATTCACTAAACCTCTTGTCCACGGAATCCATTATTTCTCGATTCATGATTTTCCAATGGATGACTTTCCTTTTGGGAAATTTCCCGACGATCGCGATTGTCTCCACGCGTCCTCTATAATGGACGATCCTCGCCTCTTTGGGGTTTTCTCCGTGGAAATTCCCAATGCCTCATTATGATGAGATGACGTCAGCTCGGTCCCACATGGAGCTCTCCTCTTTTTGGAGAATCGGACTTCGCGATTTCGAATTGCAAGTCCTCCAGGACTCACGAAATGTCGATCCCCAACTTTCTTCGGATTTCTGACACGCGTCCCAAGTGGATGGACAGTTCAGATTTACCCTCGGGGTTTCTCCAACTTCCAAGCCAAACCACTTGCTTGTATGAGTCCCGATGATTGAAATGCCGATGGGCTTCCGATCTCGTCCATGTGTCCCAACTGATGGACAACTTCGATCATTTACGGGGTTTCCAACATGGATTTTCCTGATCTCTTGCTCATAGGACTCCCGATTTTACGAATCCTGAAACTCTGATGGAGTCTTCCCTTTCAGGACTTTTCCCGAGATCTTAGATCTCCGCCACATGTGCCCTTAAGATGGACGGTCCCAATTCAACCTCGGGATTTTGAGACTTTTGATGCCTTGATGACACAAGTTCTTTGTCAACTTAAAACCCTGGTCGCCGAAATGCCGACGGGCTCTCGATGATTGCCACCTCTCTCCTCAAGATGGACGACTCAGATTGATTCTATGATTTTCACTATGAAAATTCCCGATCACTTGTCCTCGTAATTCCCGATTTCACGAATGCCAAAATTTCGATGGCCACGCCTCTCGTCAGAACTTTCCTCCTCCTGTTCTCGACGTCTAAACTTCATGCAACTCCTAGTCAATCCAATGGATGATGGGTATCTATATGAATATTCGACGGTCCAAAATCTCCTGAACTTGAACTCCAAATGCTACCGTAACCTCCTCACTCCTCTAGCAGATTTGACGGCTAGCGGGATTTTCGCAAATCCTCTCCACAAGATCCTGACCATTGGTCTCTTCCCCTTGATGATTTCAAAGGATTTACTCCTCCTGAGCTTCTCGCAACTTCGAGCCTTAGAAAAAGACTCTGGCACGCACTCCTTACACAACCTTCAGACACCTTCCAATGTCAACTACTTCGACTCTGCGCATGCCTACACCCAGAGTCCTTTGATATTTGGCTCAGGTTCACAACCCTGAGACTCTCCTTGGCCTGCACACTCCTTGCATGGAACCTGTGCCTAACTGCACTCCGAGGGAATAAGAAAAACCGCTACCTCTCCTGAGCTTTCAGAGACAACTCTCTGAACTCCTTGTCAACACACTCCTTGCGGACAATTCAACTGCACTCCTTGCAGGAATATTTCTCAGACAGAGAAGCAATTGAAACTCATTCTCCTTACTCTTCCTCTCTTAGATTCCAAATATTCAACATGAAATCATTCATGCATAGCATAAAATAAATTTCAAGACAGAAAGAGCAAAACATTTAAGAGCATAACATTTGAAGATGCATACACAGGGAATATACAGACACCATGAATATGAATCACAACTTCTTTGTATTAATTCATAACTTCTGTACATGGAGTCTGCTACATAGCTCTCTGCTTCTCTCCTATGCTCTTCAATAATGTTACCAATACACAATGAGGGTGTCTATATCCGTTTTCCCTCCACTCCTTCTAAAACTGTCTAATCTAATATTCAATTCTACCTACTTACATAAATGCCTTCTACCTACTATGGATGAGAGAAGATCTCTCAAGGTCCTTTATAATACATAAGTATGCCTCTCCTTAACTATCACATTTAAGTTTGGCGCATCCACTCTTCAAAAGTTTTTTAAACAATTTAACATATGCTTAAAATGTGTGGCACTTGCCCCCATGCCCGCTTGATGTTGACGATGCTCCTGCATTAATAGGGCTGATGAAGGTATCTTCTTAGGGTATGCTACAAACAATAAAGGATACATATGCTATAATAAGAGTCTGCATAAAATGGTTGACTATATTGACATAAAAGTTGATGAAGGAATCCCAACAAGAGAGGTGTACAATAATGAGTCTTCTACAGAGGACACAGCTAAAGCTGAAGATGAAATGGTCCAAGATTAAGAAAATGAAGAATTTGAATAAGATGAAGACACAGATACTCATACAGAACCAAATCAACAGGCAACTTCAAATTCCTCCTCCAGAATCACTCAAAAGAATCATCCTGCAAGTCAGATAATTGGTGAAAAAGACAAAGGTGTACAAACCAGGAGAAAGATAATAAAAAACACCAAACAATCACATATAGATTTCATATCCATGCTAGAACCCAAGAATTTTAATGAAGCTAGCAAAGATGACCATTGGGTTAAAGCAATGAATGATGAACTTGATTAGATTGAGAAAAACAATACGTGGAAGATGGTTCATAGACCTGAAGGTAAAAATATCATTGGTTCCAAATGGATCTTTAAGAATAATTTGAATGAGCAGGGACAAGTTGTCAGGAACAAAGCAAGATTGGTCTGTAAAGGCTATGCTCAAATAGAAGGACTGGATTTTGATGAAACATTTGCGCCCGTAGAAATATTAGAAGCTATAAGAATATTTCTTGCCTATGCTTGTCATAAAAGGTTTAAATTCTATCAAATGGATGTCAAGTCAACTTTTCTAAATGGAGATTTAAATGAAGAAGTCTATATGGAACAACCAGAAGGTTTCGAACTATCTGGTAACCCTGACTTAGTATGCAAGCTGAAGAAAGATTTATATGGGTTAAAACAAGCCCCTCGTGCCTGGTATCACAGACTGGATACATATCTCAAAGACAAAGGGTTCAAGAGAGGTACAGTTGACAACAATCTATATATCAAAACAAAGGATAATGATTTGCTCATTAGGTTGGTCTATGTAGATGACACCATCTTCTGATGTAATAAGGATTCATTAGTACAATGGTTTGCTTCTGCCATGGAGTCTGAGTTTGAAATGTCTATGATAGGCAAACTGTCATTTTTTCTTGGTCTGCAAATTACTCAGAGGTCTGAAGGGATGTTCATTTCTCAAGAAAAATATCTAAGAGAAATGTTGAAAAGGTTTCAAATGGAATATTCTAAACCTGTGGGCAGACCTATGGTTACTGGATGCAAATTAAGCAAGGATGATGACTCACCTGATGTTGATCAAAGTTCATATAGGTCAATGATAGGCAGCCTGCTGTACATCAAAACATCTCGCCCAAACATAATGCATGCTATTGGAATGGTAGGAAGATATCAATATGCACCTAAACATAGTCACTTTCTAGCTATCAAAAGGATATTCAGATATTTGAAAGAAACAATGAACTATGGCCTATGGTATCCTAAGAATCAAAATTTTCAATTATCAGTCTACTCAGATGCTGATTGGGCTAACTGCATGGATGAAAGGAAAAGCACGAGTGGAGGTGTGTTCTTCTTAGGAGATTCTCTAGTAGCATGGTTGAGCACAAAGTAAGGTTCCATTTATTTATCAACTACAAAGGTAGAGTACATTGCTGCTTCTACCTGTTGCACTCAGGTATTATGGATGATTCAGACACTTGCAGACTTGGAGGTAAAATACACAGCACTGATCCCAATTCATTGTGATAACACTAGTGCCATCAGTGTGTCCAAGAATCCTGTATTCCACTCCAAGACCAAGCATATTCCCATAAAAATACCATTTTCTGAGAGAGCAGGTCACCAATCAGATTGTTTAGGTCCATTACATTCCAACCACAAAATAAATTACAGACATCTTTACTAAACCCCTAGCCAAGACACCATTTGAATATCTCCGACAGAAGCTGGCTGTCATCCCGTCTCACACCTAAGAGAGTCCATCCTGTTAGGGGGAGGTTGTATTGATTGAATATCTGATACCTCCGAAAAATAATGCAATAGCTCAGGGGGAGAGTGTTTTTCTTTGACATTGATGTCAAAGGGGGAGATTGTTGGCATGTTTTACATGAAGCGTATGCTTGTCATTGATGGCAAGTACAACAATGATGATGGCTTGAGTACAGGTATAATGTGTCAGGTGGGAAAAAAAAGTATTTTGGGAAGACAAAACAGAGTAAGCTCGTGAAGACCAGAAGAGATAGTGCAGAGGTGCACGTAGAGTGCAGAGTATGCGTGTTTGTCGTTGATGGAAAATATCACGACCAACAACACAACGATGATCGCATGGCAAGATCAGAAGCTAAATTCCATTTCGGGTATTAGAAACAAAGACTCCATTTTGGAGTTCTGGATACCGGGAGTTGGAGAAGTCAAGAGTCGAGACTCTTCATCACAGGAGTCCCGAAGTGCCGAAATGTGAAAAGTTGAAAATTCCCAAACAGGCACATCAACCAGAGTTTTAGATACCGAGATTTGGAGAAGTCAAGAGTCAAGACTCTTCATCACAGGAGTCACGAAGTGCCGAAATGTGAAACGTCAAAAATACCTAAACAGGCACATCGACTGGAGTTTTGGATACCGGGAGTTGGAAGAGTCAAGAGTCAAAACTCTTCATCACAGGAGTCCCGAAGTGCCGAAAATCATGAAACATGCACATCGACCAGAGTTTCAGATACTGGGAGTTGGAGGAGTCAAGAGACGAGACTCTTCATCATAGGAGTCCCGAAGTGCCAAAATTTGAAACACTAAAAAATATTGAAACAAGCACATCGACCGGAGTTTCAGATACCGGGAGTTGGAGGAGTCAAGAGATGAGACTCTTCATCAGAGGAGTCCCGAAGTGCCGAAATGCGAAATTGTGAAAGCATTGTATGGATAAGTGCTTGGTCACCACCGCTGGTCACATCGTTGAAGAGCTGTAGAGAAGAGATTGAAGAGACAAGCTCCATTTCAGAGGCTGGGACATGGAGAGTTGAGACGACTCATCACAGAATCCCCGAAACACAAAATGCGAAATACGTGTTCAGAATTGGCCCCTGGTCATAACCTATGGTCACATCGACGAAGGCTCAAGGGAGGAGGTAGCATGAAGCTAATATCCATTTCGGAGATCATGACTTGGAGAGACGAGATGCCTCACCACAGGAATGCCGAAATGTCGAAATGCCGAATTGTGAAATGGAAAAATAAGCACGAGACCCATCATTTATGATCCAATGGTGCAGGTTATTTGGGAATATGATCGAAAGGCTATTTTTTCTCTTCACAGTTAATCAATCAATGGAGATTCAGTTGCTGATGCAGTTTTTGGAGGTTCACAGTGTAACTGCTAGAAACAATTGATTGTTTCGGCCAGAGGACTCGAAGAGACTTTAGGGTGATCACCAGAGAAGCTGAAGAGTATCAAGGAATATGCCAGTGGAATGAAGACTATTCATAGAGGTGATTGACAGATGGAAGAGCGTTGAAGCCTATAACTGCAACATAGAGGATGGGATCGACTGTGACAGAGAAGACAAAGAGTCTCGATTGCTAGAGAGGCTAAGGAATCTCAACATAACACCCAATGATGATGAACACATAGGCATAACCGCTAGAACAACTGAGGAATTTCCACGATGATGAGGTAGAGGACTCGACATGAGTAGAACATGCAGAACATAGAGAGTGTGTTGATGCTTGAGCGAGCAAAGTAGAGCAAAAATTGAAGGGGTAGTGAACAACCCGATGAACAACACTGTGGCACATTGAAGAGCATGCAGAGGCACTATGCATGGAGGACGAAGAAGGTGCATAGATAGTATAAATACGCAGAACAAAGAAGAGATGGGTGTTGCTGTTGAGATGGATTTATGCGGATAGAAGGAGGATAGTGCAGTAGCCGAAATGCACAGAAGAGGAATGGTGCATTGAAGGGAAATGGTGCAGAGAGCATAAAAGGTAGAAGAACATAAAGTGTAAGGGGAGTGTGCAGGAAGACACTGATGTAGGTAGAGCAGAGTAGTGTAACATAATAGTGATAAGATTGGTAAGCCATTGATAAATATTGTATCATTGTGATAAACTTATATATAAAAAAATTTATATTTAAGGGTGGTTGGGAGGTGCTAGGGAGGACTGTTGTCCTCAGAGGTTCAAGTGGGTGCTTGAACACAGGGAGTTGTAGCTTCCATATGGTTGTAGCCAGAAAAACCAGGGTGGCAGGGTGGTGCAAGGCAGAACATTGATTCTCTGATATACATGTCGGTGCCTGTGTAACTGGAAGTTGGTGCTTCCATACAGTTGGTGCTGGAACTCTTAGGGAGTTGGTGCTAGAACTCTTAGGGAGTTGGTGCTTCCTTCTAGTGGGTGCTAGAGAAACCAGGGAGTCGGTGCTTCCTTCTAGTGGGTGCTAGAGAATCTAGAGAGTTGGTGATCTCAGCAAGTATCATCTTGCAAAACAGAGGTAGTAGCCTCATTATGAGTTGGTGCTCATAAGTATGACAATGTACAGAATGTAAATATTACTTATCATATAAAGAAGAAGAGGTTTTTACCTTTTATGGGTTTCCTCAGGAAATATCTGTCTCTGTATATTTCATATGTGTGAATGATGCTGAATGTTCTATTGCTTACTTCCTTGCATTATTGTGATTGACATTAAGTGTTCCGCAAAGAGTTTAAAATAAGCATAATTGTTTAAGCATGGTAATAATTGATTCACCCCCCCTCTCATTTGTCTAACAACAATAAGTCAATCATCATGGTAGTAGTGGATCGTATTTCAAAATATGCTCATTTCTATTCTCTTCAACACCCATTCACAACATCCATCGTAGCTCAAATTTTTATGGATAATATCTTCAAACTCCACGGCATGCCTCATTCTATTGTTTCTGTCTGTGATCGAATTTTCACCAACACTTTCTAGAAATAATTGTTCTAACTCCAGGGAATCCAATTGTTGATGATTACAACTACATGAGACATCCTCCAAGAAACAGACTGAGTGAGTCGGCTTGAGAGAGATAGCCCATGAGTTGGGTGTGTTGTTCCTCTTTGAGATGGAGAAGGAACAATGTGTTCCCCTGTGTGGGGTGAGGAAGCCCATGAGTGGGGTGTGACCATGTGATGGGTGTGTGGTTCCTCTCTGAGAAGGAGATGGAATGATGTGTGCTCCTGTGTGGGGTGAGGAATCCTACGAGTTGGGTGTGTCATTATCTCTAATACGGAAATGAAATGATGTGTACCCCCATGAGGGGTGAAGGATCCCATGTGATGGGTTACTGTTCTCCTTTGTGCAAAGAGTTGAGATGATGTGATACTCTAGATGATTCTCCTATGAGACACAGTGAGATAGAGATCTGTTGAGTAGGATGTTCCTATGGCTGAGCATAGGTGGACGTGATCCTAGTGGCTGAGCACTAGTGAGTGTGTATTCTGATGATTCTTCTGTGAGACACAGTGAGATAAAAACTTGGACGTCCCTGTGGTTGAGCACAGGTGGACGTGCCCCTAGTAGCTGAGCACTAGTGGGTGTATGAGATCCCTTGCTATATTGTCTAAGAACCATACTTACATGTAATCCTAATTGTGATGTAAAGGGTACAGGGCCCCACCATAACGTGAAAGATAATTAATGTAAAAGATACTTAATATGGTAATTATTAATTATATTTTGAGTTATTGAGGTTGGCCCCATTGTGTCAATAGACACATCATTTTATGTGATAAGTCTGGTATAAATAAAGGTGAACCCCCATTGAGGAAACACACTTATCATTGTGTCATCTCATGATTTCAGAAGTTGAGGTATGAAATTATGATAACTGAAGCACCCTTTTGTGTGCTAGGTTTGGTGATGGTATGGGAGGTCTTTCTCTTGAGAATATAGCAAAGGATTGGTTGGGTTTTCTTCCCTTGTTGAGAAGGGTTTCTCAAGAAACTTCTTGTGTTCTTGTGCATGGTTATTCCTCTTGTGATCTTGGTTTATTGCAACCATTGTGTTGCTGCAAAATGGTTATGGTTCAATTTATGCTAAATAGTAAGAAAATTAAAATGCATCATGTTAGCACTTGGTAAATTTCCTAGAGGTTGAAACAGAAGAAATCTACAAAGGTAACTTTATCCAACCACTTTTAAAGCTGGGATCTAGCTCTTCCAGCTTCAGAGAGGGATCTCTCTATATGATTTAGCAATGTTTCCAACTTTAGATATTAGGCTAGGTATAGAAATAGGTAGGTTTTGTTGTCAAAGTGTTTTTTGAATTGGTTGAGACAGTCTACACATCCATTGGGCTATGGGGTTTGTGTTTAAATAAATATGAAATACAACCAGAAACGTGAAGGAAGACTTCCACAGGGCGAGATAATATACTCACTGGATATTTAGTAACTTAGATGATGGACAGAAGAAAAGATGAGAAAGATAAATTCAACTAAGAAGTAATTAAGAATTTCTTAATTGAAAACACCAAAAGATAAACACTAAAATCTTTCGAGTTAGAAAAAGGGTATCCAAGATAAGTCCTGCAACATTCGTTACTCTTAAAGATTAGTTTCAGAAAAAAATATGATCACAAAGCAAGAATAACATTCAACTTAGAGAATAAACATCACCAGTGAATATACACACGAATCCTGTAAAAGTGCCTCCTTTTTATTAATGGCAGATCTCTTCATAAATGTTACAGTCTGATGGCGTCAGGGTGTGAATATCAACAACCCTCAATACTTCGAAAGGTGAAGAATTTATAACTCAAATTACAAACGTTCCTGTCATAAATGATCAGGATGTGCTACTTCTATTTTTAGCCTAACTAATTTAACAAATCTCCTAAATCTCAGAACTGCTTGATGACATGGTGAAATTGCACGCTGATTTCTGGGTAGACCATTGATGAAGCCTTTGCATGAATTCATCTGACTGGACAGGTGACTAGACCTAGACAACTCATCTGCTAATCGAGTAGATCACAGAGTTCCTCCCATCTGATATGACTAGGGACAGTGACTTTGAGCAATCTTCGATACACTTCGTCCATTTCTGTATACTTGGTGAATGTAGGCTTAGTGAGGAATATGTATCGAATCTCATGTTGGGTACTGATGTCCAACTGAAGGGCATCCAGGAATTCTTTTTCGGTGATGCTCCCTTGTATGCCTGCAAACTTTGAACTGTCCTTGGACACTTCAACCAATCTCTTCTTGTAATCCAGAAGTGTCATCAGTTTATCATTAATAACCTTCAGACCAGGTAGACCTTTCTTTTGGAGAGCCTCAATCTTATTGAAGAACCTTTGTACCCCCTGGTCCATGATCTGAACCTTTTCTTCCAGTTGAAGCATTAATCCTCTCTTGGTCAAAACTCTTTTGACCTCAAGGATGGTCTCTGTTTTGTCTTCTATCTTCAGCTCTTCTAGCTCTTCTCTGGTCTTAGAATTGAGGAATTTGATGATATCATTTTCCTGAGTTGGTCTATCTCCCAATTCTACTCTGATCTTCTCAATGGCCTGTTTGCTCCTCTGGACCAACTCATTCTGCTCAAACATAATTTGGATCATGGGCCATATCTCATTTATGGACTTTTTGATGTCTGTCCATACATTCTCTTTGACCTCAACCAAAGTCTTCCCTGCCACTATTTTCTTTTGGAGCTACTGTAGCTCCTTCTTGAGCTACTCAGTTACCTGCTTTTCCTTGGAGAGACTGGTTTGGAAGGAGGTTTTGAGTTCCTGTAGGTTCTCAACTTCCTTTTTAAGCCTGCTGATATCTGTCTCCTACAGGTTCATCTTTTCCATGGATTTGGCCAGGTCGGCTGTCTTCTCTTGTGATGTCACTAGGATTGCGGACGGGACTGCTGTCACTGCTGCTGTGCTTGCTCATGAAATTGGAATGACACTCAATGGAATGAATTCCATTGGCTTCATCTTCTCTTTCTCTTTTAATAATCTCTCCATCTCAGCTTCCATTTCTTTGAGCTGCACATTCTGCTCCATGAGCAGCTTGCGAATTTCATCCTTCTCGCCTTCTTTCTATGCTATCTCCTTTGCCTGCGAGTCCTCTGTGGGTGGGAGCTTTAGTTGTTTTCTCAAAGAGGCGATGTCTGCATTCTTCTTCTTTATCATATCCTCTGCATCTTTGACATTTGAAGGATCATAGCCGACCTTGAGGACCAGGTCCTCCAAAGTATTGATTCTATTGTCCTTCGCAAAGGACAATATCTTCTCCAGCTTGAGCTGCGTTTGAGCATTGTTGAACGACACCTGCAATTTGGCTGCAGAAGCGGAAGCATGCACCAATGTATGGAATACCATCTCCCCTGTTTTCTTGTGTAGATCCATCTGATCTACCAGGTGCACGTCCTTCGTCTGGAATTCAAAGGTGGACCTCTTGTAATCCGTGATCACCTTAAGGTCTGGTACCTACGCCTGGAGGAAGGCCATGTGCATCCTGCCCTTTTCTATGTCAAATGCAAACAACAGCCTATGCTGCGCAGTCGACGTCTGCTTTCGAAACTGAGTGTAAGTACTGTTGGTAAAGGTCTGATTCTTTTTCTTAATCAACTCGTACTTCTCGAAAATGCTCAACTTGGGCCCAGTCTTGCCCGACTGAGTGTCCAGTGGGGAGTCTAAGGATTTCTTTGGCATTGCTAGGGTGATGTCCTTATGTAGGCTTCAGATGAAAGGTGGAATGAAAGACTTGACCACTGTGGTAGGTGGGGTTTCTTTCTCCCCCGTAGGGCTGGGAACTGTGGTTGTCTTGGGCCTCTTAGTGTGCAACTGGAACTCTTCGGACGATACCTCCGTGACAGGCGGAGATAATTCTTGTCGAGGCCTTTTTGGACCTGTGGCATGGTCGTTGGTGGCACAGTGGTCGGGAGAACCTGCGGTTCCACTTCGACCAAGGTGTTAGGCACCCACATAGTCTGATTGGAGAATTTTTCAATTTCGGGCTTATCTTCATGAACGTATGGGATGTTTTTGTTCTTCACCCACATTTCTGAGATGATCCCGCAAGGATCATAATTCCATGGGAAGATTAAGAAAAACTTTATCTCTCTCAGCATCCGGTCTGCTTCTTCTCCGACGCCACGACTGTTGCAGATGAAGGAGACAATCTGCCCCTTGATTCTAAGCTGCTGCTTTTTCTTCAAGGATATAAAATGGATGTCATCTGACTTCATGATCTGTGTTATATACTCTAACGCAAATATTCTTACCGGCAAATACTTGGGCAGCTTGTAGGGTGCCAACTCGCACCCGAATACTCTGATCTCGGTGTGTTTTTGATACAGGTACCAATCCCCGATCTTTGTGTTGTCCGAGAGATGTAGGATTCTCTGGACTTCATCGTTTATTTGAGGCTTAGGCCTGCTGCTCAACATGCTTACCACCGGGTGGTAGAACAGATCGATGAATGGCTTGAAGCTATACTCTGTGGAGTTATGCTTCAGCAAAGAGTTCCATGCTGTGACTAGCTGAGGCCTTCCATCCACGTCCATCTTCTACATGGAAAATGCAAACTTATCCACCTGGAAAAAGATGAACAAGTAGGCTAATATTGATGAATATATGAACATGCCCTCTGTGCCGAAATTCATGAAATGTTCGTGAATATTGTCTACCAAGAAGGTGCTGAAATCAAACTGGATGGTGGGCTTTTCATCAGTGGAGAAAATGGATAGAAAACCCAGAATGGGCTCATCTACCCACTGGTCAGAATAATACCCTAGCAAAGCACAAAGGGAAGAAATGACCTAGTTTCCCTTAGTGGAGAACATGGATGATGGGTAAGGGGGATTTGTGGAAGGGAATTGAGCAGAGGTGGGAAGGAAAAGCTCGAATATTTGAGCTGTCTGGGGAAAATTCATCTTTTGATATAACTCTATAAGGATTTCCAGGTTGAAAGGAGACGCAGAGTCGACACGGGGAATTTGCATCATCTAGTCTATGTCTTCTGGCATGATGAGGAGCAGGGTGTCTCTGGATGAAGAGATGACGACTCTTTGTTCAGGAATATAGTGAGCTTGGCATTTAAGTGCGAACTCGGGAAAATGGTGGATCTGGGGAAAGAGGTAAAGGGGTAAATTGGACTCCCAGAGTCCAATTTCATCGCTCTGGTCCAGGAAAACCTCCCTGAGCCATGACTGGAGGTCTGAGAAATCAAAATCGCATTTGGTATCTGTGATCAATCTGTCTTTGTCGACTAGTGGGATCTTGTCCAAGTCGATAGGAGGTCGGAGAAAAGGATTCTCCTCTCCTTCTGCTTGTCTTGGCTTTGGCTCCATCTCTGCAACAGTACCTGCAATAAACACGAAGTTAGTGGGGTCGACTGACTGTGTATGAAGGCGACGCGATGTAACAGAGGAGAAATCTATGAGTTTCTCTGGTGCGACGAGTGAATCGCGAAAGTAGGGGAAAACGGTAATTTTATTTAAAAAATGGGGTCGGTTGGGCACGAGGAGACATGTCAACTGGATAACAGATAGGTTATCCAATAATAAATGGACAACGAGCCACTTGGGGGTGAGATGGTAGGTGACGGTGGCCGAAACATACAGACGGGTGATATGGCGGCTAGGGATTGGAGGTAAAAGTCGCAATAAGGGGCTTGCCATGAGTGAAAGGGGGTAGGGGACTGACAACAGTTATGGGATGGGACATAACTCGGGAACAAGTGGAAAAAGTGGAACCAGTGGAAGATGATGTTCATAAGTGACGGGGGGTATGTCAGATAGCAAATGGTGACGAGACTTCAGGACCAATAGATTTATGCCACATATGACAAGGGGCCCGCCAGAGGGAGATAACCATTCCAGACCCCCCCCCTTGGTTAAAAATAGATCATCTCGGGGGGTCCGAAATCCATTGTGGGCCATTGATTTTCCCGCCTGTTTCTGAGCCGTAGATCCAAGCACGCTCTTTATCACTCATTCTGGACCCCCCCCTCCATTAAAGGCAGAATGGATGGGGGGTCCAGAATCCAATCTGGACCGTTGATTTAAGCGCTCGTCCCTGGGCCATCCAGATGTGTGCAAGTCTTATTACCTATTCCGGACCCCCCCCCAGTTAAAAGTAGAATGGTCGGGGGGGGGGGTCTGGAATGCTCTGTGCACCGTAGATCTGAGTGCTGCGATCATGACCGTTGATATGTGCAGGGAGAATAAATCAGGAGCGGAGAACACATGTGCTGGGAAAACTTAGGATAAATGCATTTTATGGGGTTTTTCCCAAACTTTTCAAATAGACACCACCATGGGGCTTTGACTAGACGATCTTCTAAGCATCTGAAACATGGTGCGATATTGACATCAAGCTGGTTTTATTGGAATGGAACAATAAAGCAACTAACCTATGTTCTAACCTACTTTCCTATGACCGTTAACCCAAATTAAACTGTTGGGTTAAGAAATTACTCTACCCTAGGGATATCTGACCAGGATCAGACAGTCTGGCCAGATTTATTCACTAATCTAACCTAGACGCTTTGGCTAAGATTAAACTGTTTAGCCAAATTATTCACTACCCTATCAACATCAAATTTAAAAATAACTTGGCCATGCTTGAAAGGTATGGACCAAGTTACCATTATTGCATGGGGATTTTATTTCAATTCTTTTATGCCCTCTTTTTTTTTTTTTTTTTTCTTTATTTTTTCTTTTCTATTTCTTTTTCAAATTATTTGCAGAATGAAAAATCGTTTGTCAACAAAAACACTAGAGACATATAATATCCCAGTCACCAGTTGATTCCTATAACTTATAGGGTTATAACACATCAAATTACCATAAAATTCAACATGGTATCGGAGCGGGTCCTGAAGATGACCATTGCACAGTTGAAGAAAGGATGATATAAACCCACCGCTGGTATGAAGGAAGAGGGCCATACCTCTCCTTATGTTAAGAACCAAAGACGGAATACAAAAGCACCATAATAGATATACAAGAACAATATGAAAAATCTCCTTTATTATATCAAAACCCTTGAGGTAGGGCAACACCATACAATGGATCCTATTATGGAAGGGATCCTCTTCTGTTCACTTGCCTCTTCGAGGGGGCATCCTCCTATTGAGCTACCGCTCCAAATACAATATTTCTCTTCATGTCTCATTACATTG
>ML776786.1:921566-938941 GCA_009831015.1 Picea engelmannii | reverse complement strand
TATTACTATCAAACCCTTAGGGTAGGGCAACACCATACAATGGATCCTATTATGGAAGGGATCCTCTCCTGTTCACTTGCCTCTTCGAGGGGGCAACCTCCTAATGAGCTTCAACTCCAAATACAATAATTCTCTTCATGTCTAATTACATTGCTTGAATCCTTTATATAGTGCTACCATCACCTAAGAACATTCTAGAGGAGGAATCTTTTAGAAGTAGAACCTTCTAAGAAATCCTCTTACATTTATTATATCTAATTACCCATTTATTATATCTAACTACCATAGTGGGCCTTATTTAATAATATAGTGGACCTAGTCCACCGTACATTGAATGACCTCCACTATTATCACTATGGGCCCTTTGGCCCCCCCCACTACCTCTCTAGCTACCTTACATTCCATCTCCCTTATGAAAGTGTTGTCCTCAACGCTTGATGTACAACCATATACCAGGGTCCCATGGATAATTGTGGACCATAATGCTGAAGAAGACTGAAGAACCAAGGTCCCATGGAGAAAGGAAATCCACCATGCTAAAGTAGTCCAACCACCATTGTAATCCCGGGTCCCATGTCCAAGTGCTCATGTGAACTCCTCGTGGAAGATTTTGGAACCCAATAACCAACTCCAAATGATGCTCCAAAGACTGACACCTATCATGTGGATCCAAATAAGAAGATCCATCCACATAGTGGAAAAGGGTCGTAGCAGAATATCGAATGAATAATACCACTGTAGAATATGTAGACTGAACGCTGGTAACTAACTCCTGATGTGGAACATTGATGTTCTCTATAGAAGGTAGAGTAGAGTCATCAAATAAAATATGAAAGTGGTTGTCATTTGAGAAATGAAAACTATCCATATACCAATCATCACAATCTGCCTCAAAATCATACCAAACATATATTTCTTTATTATATTCATCCCTGAGGCCCTCCATAAGAAATCTCTCCTACATTTTATTCAATGAATCTTGAATACTATGAAAACTATCATTGAGGTCTCTGTGAGGCTGTCTGTGAGGCCATGTACAAATGCATCCAATCTGTCATCCAATGTGTGAAACAACTGGGCTTTGAATGATTCAAGAATTTATTTTAGGTTTTGAGAAGAAATAGCCATTTGATCATCCTATGAACTCACCCAATAAGTTACGACAGAAAATCGCGGATTTTTCTGGAAAAACCCTAAAAAACTGTTGAAGTTAAAATGCTCATAACTTCACTTCCCGAACTCCGTTTTGGTTGATTTGTTTTTTGAAATTGGGTGAAATTGTGAGAGGAACTCAAATATGTAATTTATTTGGGCAAATTCATCATCCAGATGCTACAGAAATAAAAAATGTCTCACCGCCGTCCGTGGAAAAAATCCTGAAAATTTGCAGATTTTAAAACTTCAGTATCTTGACTTCTCGGACTCCGTTTCGGATGATTTTTTTTTTTTCAAATTGGGTGTTTTTATGAGAGGAACTCAGATCTACAACCTTTTTCTGTAAATTTTGCACATAAATATACCGAAAACTTTGAGAATATCACGGCCCCATTTTTTCTGCTCCGAAAAAAAATCTACAAAAATAAAAAATATTTTCCCACAATGTCTTCCCAAGGAAAGTGCTCTGATACCACTTGTTAAGAACCAAGATAGATCTACAAATATAATCACCACAAACATTGAATACACAATAGATCCACAAAGCAAGATAGAAGAAACCACACTTTATTAGAAGAAATATTAATGGTACCCACTGATTCTATCCAAGGATACTCAAGGGTTTTTATATAATAAAGAAGATTTTGCATATTGTTACATAAATAAAAAAAACCCTGAAAATTTACAGATTTTAAAACTTCAATATCTTGACTTCCTAGACTCCGTTTCAGATGATTTTTTTTTTTTTTTTAACTTGGGTGTTTTTCTAAGAGGAACTCAGATCTATAACCCTTTCCTGCAAATTTTGCACATAAATATACCAAAAACTTTGAGAATGTCGCGGCCCTCTTTTTTTTTCTCCGAAAAAAAATGCAAAAATAAAAATTATTTGCCCACAAATCCGGCCAAGGAAAGTGCTCTGATACCACTTGTTAAGTACCTAAACCAGATCTGTAAATATACTTCATAAATAACCAAGAATAAACCATAAACCATTCACCATAACATTAACACAAGAAATAGAGAAAACCCTTGAGGTAGGGTAACACCATATATTAATCCTTATGGAAGGATAAAACTCCTCAAGCAACCTTGCTTGTACAATCACAATATTCTTCACTATGTTTCATTACATTGCCTACACTTCTTTATATAGATCTCCCTATCTCCTAGGAACCTTCTAGAGAGCCTTCTCACATTTATTACATCCAACTACCATAGTGGCCTTTATTAATATAGTGGACCTAGTCCACCTTACATTGAATGACCACATTCCCATATATTAATTGACTTCCACTAATAACACATAACTACATTACCATTGGGTACCTCCCTATGTACCCCATATTACCTCCCTAGGTATACTACACCTTAACTCTCTGTGGTAAAGTTTGAAGGGGTTGGACCTAGAAACTCTCTGTGGTAACTCTCTTTAGAGGTGACCGTAGGCCTCTAAAGCAACTGCAGCTAGGGAGAAATCCCACAAAGGGTCGAACCCTTCAAAAGTACCTTTCTGTGGTAGTGAATTGTTTGAGGCATCCTTATTAACAAGTTCAAGTCTGCATAAACCGAGTTTTGGAAAGTATGTAACATAAGTCTGAGGCTGTATTTTTTGTGCAAATGTTTGTTGGCAAACTTAATAGTTAAAGGTGAGTGTTGAAGCATTGTTTAGATAGAAGCTTGAGTGATTCTTCTTGACAATACAAGGCCTATTATGAGGTTCAAATTCAACAGATTTGAGGCTGTGATGAAGGGAAAATTTGAAGCAGTTTAGGCCTGTTATAAAGGAAAATTAAAGGGTAGATCTGAGACAAGTATAAGGGATGTTCTGATGCAAGTTCGAGGAAGAACGTGGCCGAGGTTAAGGACTGTTTTGGAGAAAACCTATGCTAAGTTTAAAGTTAAAAATAAATAAATGAGATCTATAGGAGTCTCTTGGTCGAGTGTCAAATCTGGTACAAGAGTAACTTTTGGTGATCTACAGGGGTAACATTTACTGTGAGTATTTGGAGCATCCTAAGCAGGTTTGAGGACTGTCTTTGAATCAATTATCAGAGGTTTCTAAGCAAGAGTTATAACACAAGTTTCAGAGCAGTTCAGGTGGAGATTTCAGATCTATCTTGGTAGAAGATTTAACTCTGCAAGGAAGCACAATATAATGTTTGTATTTTGATCAGTTCAAGGTCATAGTTTGTGAATACCTAAAGATACAATGTTGATGCAAAATTTGTTAGAGATATGCATGGTACAAGGTGGATACAGGAGCAAACAAGTCTGGTTATAGAATGTAGCAGTGGTAGGTGGCCACAAAAATCTACAACAACATAATTTTCCTTCTAGTCTATGGAAACCAAGTGAGGAATTTCATTACTCATCATGACATTGACAACAAGCATAATATCCATTGGTGTACACTCTTAGGTTTGCACTTGTATATATTATTTTCATCATTTTCATAAGGGTACTTGTAGGAGGAAGGAACCCTTGGTACAATTGTGGATCCAAAGGGATCTCAGTACCTTCATAGGAACAACACACTGGAAGTGAAGACTCCAGGTTTGATTGTTTTAAATTATCATGCCTCTAACATACATTTCTAAGGTTTCTACATTAAAAGTAGGTGTTGTAGTTGTGACAACAATCCTTAAATTGTTTTGATTCTAGATATGTACTCATGAATATCATCTAGGAGATATTCTTGTCTTGTTTCCTTTCATTTGTTTTCTTGTTCCAGGAAGGTTAACAACAAAGGAAGATGTTTATCCTTGATAATTCAGAGGGAGTTACTTGACTCAGAGGGAGTAAAACTAATTGAGAAGAAGGAAGAGACATTACCTTCTCCCCTTAAACAGTTTAGAGGGAGACAACCATTATTCTAGTTGATCCAATTGCTCCAATTGATATCCCCAAAGATATTGCAGTAGGGCATAAAATGTCTGTCTAGGCTCGACAAATTCCGAAAGGGGCAGAGGGATATCCATCCACTCAAGGCACATCTCAAGAAAGAAACAAACCAAATATATTTTTGAGTTACCTTTCAACCATGAGCCACATCATTGATTATGAGATTTCATGTCATGGAGAAGCTATAGGTGAGCAGGTATGGCAAGATGCGATGACAAAAGAATATCAATCTATCTTGAAGAATGATGTATGGGATATTGTTCTGAGACCAAAAGAGAACTCTGTAGTGAATTCGAAGTAGATCTATAAGATCAAGCATGCAACTGATGGAAGTGTTGAGAAATACAAAGCGAGATTTGTAGCTAGAGGATTCTCACAAATAGAGAGAGTTGTCTATGATGAGACATTTGATCCAGTATCCCGATACACTTGCATTTGTACTATCATCCATGAGTTGGAAACTACATCATATGGATGTAAAGACAACCTTTCTCAATGGTGAGATTGAGAAAGAAGTTTATATCAAGCAACAGAGAAATTCGTGATAAACAATGAGAAATATCATGTGAACAGGTTAAAGAAATCCATGTATGGACTAAAGCAGACACCTCGTGATTGGTATGAGAATATGGATGGATTCTTGATGAGTTTGGGCTTTAGCAAGACTGTTGCTAATCCAAACCTATGTTATCATTTTGCTGGCAACGAGTGCCTAATCTTGGTACGGTATGTGGATGATTCATTCCTCACCGGTTCAGAAAGACTTATTGCTGAATACAAGCGAGCATTGACTTTTGATTTTGAGATGAAGGATCTGGGTATGATGCACTACTTCTTGGGACTAGAAGTATGATAGAGAATTGATGATATTTTCCCGAGTCAAGGAAAATATATAGTGGAAATATTCAAGATAATGGACTGCAAATCCATGCCTACACCAATGATGATGAACTTGAAGGATATGAACGAGGCTTCTTTCGAATCAGATGAGATTGATCCACATGTGTACCGACTGTTGATTGGATCATTGATGTATCCAGTTAACACCAGACCTGATATATTCTATGCAGTGAATGTGCTTAGTCAGTTCATGAGTCAAGTCGAGAAAGACTCATTGGATAACAATGAAGCATGTATTGATATATCTATGAAGCACTATAGGATATGGCCCAAGATATGCCTCCAACGTAGACTTGAGTTTGTAGAGATATGCCGATGCAGATTGGGCAGAGAGCGCAGTGGACTGGGAGAGCATATCCAGTTGTTACTTTACTTTGGGGTCTGCCATGGTTTCCTGGTGCAGCAGGAAAAAGAGCTCTATGGCCTTGAGTACCGTAGAGGAAGAATATATAACATTGAGTGTGGTAGTCTGTGAAGCAGTGTGGCTTCGCAAGCTTCTGACAAATTTATTTGATCATGATATGGATCCTACCACTATCCATTGTGATAACCATAGGTGTGTGAATCTCTCTAAGAACCCTGTGTTTCATGATAGATCGAAACACATTGAGATAAAATATCACTATATCATAGACATGGTGCAGAGGAAAACAATACACGTGCAATACCTTCCTACCCATGAGTAGATTGCAAATATCTTCACCAAACCGCTTTCCAAGACGAAGTTCGATTACTTCTGTGAGATACTTTGTCTAGTGGATAATGCCTCCCTAGATGAGAGGGAGTGTTGATGATTACAATTGCGTGAGACATCCTCTAGGACACAGACTGAGTGAGTCTGCCTAAAAGAGATCCCATGAGTTGGGTGTGCCCATGAGATGGGTGTGTTGTTCCTCTCTGAGCCGAAGAAGGAACGTTGTGTGCCCCTGTGTGGGGTGAGGAAGCCCATGAGTTGGGTGTGCCCATGAGATGGGTGTGTGGTTCCTCTATGAGATAGATATGGAACGTTGTGTGCCCCTGTATGGGGTGAGGAATCCCACGAGTTGGGTGTGTCATTCTCTCTAATATGGATATGAAATGATGTGTACCCCTATGAGGGGTGAAGGAGCCCATGTGATGGGATAAATGTTCTCCTCTATGCAAAGAGTTGAGATGATGTGATACTCCAGATGATTCTCCTGTGAGGTGCAGTGAGATAGAGATCTTTTGAGTAGGACGTTCATGTGGATGAGCACAAGTGGACGTGATCCTAGTGACTGAGCACTAGTGAGTGTGTATTATGATGATTCTCCCATGAGAGGCAGTGAGATAGAGACTTGGACATCCCTGTGGCTGAGCACAAGTGGACGTGCCCCTAGTGGGTGTATGAGATCCCTTTCTATATTGTCTAAGATTCAAACTTACCTGTAACCCTAATTGTGATGTAAAGGGTACAGGTCGGCCCCACCATAAAGTGAAATATAATTAATATGGTAATTATTAATTATATTTTGAGTTATTGAGGTCAGCCTTATTGTGCCAATAGACACATCATTTGATGTGATAAGTCTTATATAAATAAAGGTGAATCCCCATTGAGGAAACACACTTATTATTGTGTTATCTCATGATTTTAGAAGTTGAGGTTTGAAATTATGAAAAATGAAGCACCCATTGTGTTGCTGCAAAATGGTTATGGTTCAGTTTATGCTAAACAATAATAAAATTAAAATTCATCAGCTTACCATAAAATTCAACACCAATTACATCTCAACACAACATATCATCATCAGACTGATGGAAAAACTGAAGTAGTCAACAAGTGTTTGGAAACCTATTTGAGGTGTTTTGTATCTAACAGACAAAATCAATGGGTTCAATGGTTGCCCCTCACTGAACACTGGTACACCACTTATCACCACACTACCACTCACATGAATCCCTTTGAAGCCATCTATGGATAACTGCCACCTTCAGTTGTATCATACATGCTCGGTGTCTCCAAGATTCAGTAGATGGATCAAAATATTACAATCTGTATGACCATCCTCCATAGTCTCAAAGAAAATTTGGTTATGGATTAGAATCACATGAAACAACAAGCAGATCAGGGATGTTCTGAACGTGAAATTGCTGAAGGTGACTACATATTTCTTCATATGAAATATTATAATTCACTCAAATCCCAACACTGTCAAAAAATCGCCCCCAAATTCTATGGTGCTTACCATATTCTCAAGAGAGTGGGGCCCATTGTAACACACCCACCATGGGCTAGGAAATTTTCAGCTTTCTTTCCTTATTAAATTCTAAAGAGCCTAGCGCAGACTCACCTTTCCCTTTAAAGTCCCTCATGTGACCGTGGCTATACCCGCAATCCTTATTGAGAAGGAACTTCTGCTATTGTGATACGGGGAGTCGTGAGGCAAGCGATCCCTTGCTCTCTTGACTTTTGAATGGATGAAACCCGAAACTGGGTCCAAGTGCTTATCGAGATACATAGCCAATTGGAACAAGTTTTGGTACTCTACCCTTCAGGGCTTCGCATATCGGGATTTCAGGATATGTGACGACAGGAGAACTTACTGTTAGGTATCCCAGGTGCCGAAACACCGAAACGCCATATCTCGTCCGCACTATTATTATTTCAGGATTTCTCACTTCAGGTTTTCAGGACTGGCGAGTGCAAGAGTACTTGCCAATCGGTATCTCATGTACCGAAATACCGAAACACCTAGTATTATCCGTTCTAATCCATTTCGACATTCCTCCTTTCAGGATTTCACAAGTTGGGGTTTCGAGACTAGCGAATACGTGGGGCCCGCACTTAGGTACCGTGGGTGCTAAAATACCGAAGTATAATAACTTCTCCACACTTTATCTTTTCGGTATTTCGCAAGTCGGGATTTCGGGACTTGTGAGTACAAGGAAAACTTACCCTTGGGTCTTCCGGGTACCGAAACACTGAAATGCCGAACCAAGTCAAACTATTCCAATTTAGGACACCATGAGTTAGGGTATCAAATATCAGAACTTCATGATATATGAGGTCGAAGATTCACACTCCTTAACTACCCGAGTGCCGAAAATCCGATACACCCACTTCTCATACACTTGACCAAATTCGGGGTTTCATAGTTTGGGATTTCACAACTAGCGGGTACAAGGTAACTTATCTTTGGATATCCCGGTTCCTGAAATACCGAACATCGATACTTACCCATGCTGGTCCAATTCGGGGTTTCGTGAATCGGAGTTTCGCGATGTGTGCAGATAGGAGGTCTCGCGCCTAGATCTTCTAGGAGATGAAACTCTGAAATACTAACTCTAAACATGTTCCACTGTTTCAGGATTTCCTCCATCAGGATTTTGGGATATGCGACGATAAGAGGTATCGCACTTGGGTTTCCTAGGAGATGAAACTCTAAAACACCAAGCTCTAAACATACTTCACTGTTTCGGGATTTCCTCCATCGGGATTTCGGGATATACGACGATAAGAGGTCTCGCACCTGGGTTTCCTAGGAGATGAAACTATGAAACACCAAGCTCTAAACATACTTCACTATTTCAGGATTTCCTCCATCAGGATTTCAGAATATGTGACGACAAGAGGTCTCGCACTTGGGTTTCCCGGGAGCCGAAACTCTGAAACACCAAACTCTCTATCATTTCGGGATTTCGCAAGTCGGGGTTTTGGGACTTACGAGCATAAGGGAAATCAACCTTGGGTATTCCGGGTACCGAAATACTGAAACATCACAACTCATCCATGAGCCGAAACTCCAAAACATCATAACGTTTCCACACTAGTCCATTTCGAGGTTTCGCTGATCGGGATTTTGGGATTGGTGAGTACAAGGAATACTTACCCTTAGGTGTCCCGAGTACCAAAATTCCGAAACACCAAGCTCTAAGAGGCCCACTCTCTCTCGTGCAAGGTTTCCAAACTTAGTCCTTAAAGTCCTTCATTGGATTCCTGGGCAAATTTTCACAAGGTTTTATGACCAGACTGAGAGGTCTTCTTAAATCCATGAGCTGTTAACGTCTGATGATAGATAATAAGCAAATTCAGGAGTTTACCAAGGCGGTAGTCCTTTCAGGGAATTTACCCCGGCTTTAGAATGTAAGGAAACGATCTTGAAAGGGTGTCCCTGGAGGGGGGGAAACTATCCAGGACAACATGAGAGGTAATTAAGGGAAACAAATCTCCCGAGAGCAGACTTGAAAACTGATTTCGTTCACATACATACATACATACATACATACATACATACATACATACATACATACATATATATACATATATATACATATATATATATATATATATATATATATATATATATATATATATATATATATAAACCAAATGTGGTCATTCCAACATAAGCATGCAACCACCATTTCCGATCAAAACAACATGTAGACATTTCTACACAGAAATCATTCATAAGTGTTCAAACCATGAGCATATATTCCAATATATTCAATGAACGACACAAGATATAAACACTTATCAGAAAACACCAGGTGATGCAACTACTAAGAGGGGTGCTCGTTTCCACCCAACCGTAGGCTTAGCAACTCCCAATAGATTTACCACTAGCCACCCCCGAGCTAGACCACGATGCTGTGAGACTAAGTCTTTGTTTGTCAGAATTCGAGAACGAAGGTTACTCTCCTTCTTCTGTGCTTATCAATCACTCTGTGTATTTTCCAGAGCCCTTCCAATTTCTTCCCTCTTGCGATCTCCGTCACGACTGATCCCCTCCTCCACACCTCTTTCTTGCCTTTTCTTTTCTGGCAAGGTTGCGTGTGGCACGAACTTCCCCGCATTGTTCAGGTCTGAGGCCTCCACGGATGGGCGGTTCAGCCCCATCCCTCATTAACTCGTGAGGAGCCTCTTCACCTACCAACCTAGCAAGAAATTCATTTCGGGGCTAGCGAGACACTCTTGATATTCGGGCCAGTGAAGGCCAAATACGGTATTGGTTTCAGTGGAAGTTAATGCCACCATTCCAGGTGCCTTCCAACACCTTTCATCAGCCATAGTGGTCTCTTTTCAGAACATCTCCCTCCCAACATTCCTACAACATATATTCATAACATTATTTACATTCTTTGACCTTTTATACTAAGGTCCATTCAAGATCACACATTCACATCTTGAGTCCGCCATAGTTCTTGGCCAGTATAGTTATTTTTACAGACTGGGAGAAACAGGGTGTTACAATTCCCTCCCCCTTAAAGGAACATCGTCCTCGATGTTCTATCTATCAATATGACATGTATGTACAGAGGTAAATAAAATCAGATATGCTTGTTTCATGGCATCCTCCATTTCCCATGTAGCCTCATCTGGGCCAAAATGTCTCCACTGCACCTTGACCTGTGAAATGGTTCGGTTCTTGAGCGGAGTTTCCTTTCTGTCCAATATGCATTGAGGTTCTGGTAGGAATTATCCCTCCGGTTCCACCTGGATCATAGACCAGTCAATTATATGATTAGAATCATGTACATATTTCTTCAATAATGAAACATGGAAAACATTATGTGTTTTTACTGTGGGAGGAAGTGCTAGCCTATAGGCTACATGTCCCACTCTATATAGAACCTCAAAGGGTCCACAATACTGAGGTGCCATTTTTGCACAAGATCCCATTTTCAGGGAACTCTTCCTGGGCCTAACTTTGAGATATACATGGTCTCCCATCTTAAACTCTCTTGGAGTTCTCTTTTGGTTGGCGTAACTTTTCTGCCGGTTCTCAACGACCTTCAGGTTTTGTTTTATCTGAGTCACTTGTTGTTGCATTTATTTCAACATGTCGGGTACAAAATAATTTTTTTTTACGGGATTAATCCAATTGACAGGAGTGTTGCATGGCCTACCATAGAGGACTTCAAAAGGACTCATCCTCAGGGATTCTTGGTAGCCGTTGTTGTAGGCGAATTCCACTAGTGGCAGGTAGTCTTGCCACCTTTTGGGTTGATGCATTACATGCATCCTTAGCATGTCTTCTATTATTTCGTTCACTCTTTCTATTTGTCCATTGGTTTGAGGGTCATAGGCAATGATAAATAGCAACTTGGTATCTAAACCCGCCATCAGTGATTTCCAAAAGTTGGAAGTAAATTTCGTGTCTCTATCAGACACGATCTCCTTCGGCATACCATGCAGTCTGAATATCTCTTTCATGAATACCTAAGTGATGTCTATTGCCTTGCAAGTCTACTTGATGGGGATGAAATGAGCATACTTTCTCAATTTATCCACCACTACCATGATGGCATCATTCTGTTTGGTTGAGGTTGGTAATCCAGTGATGAAATCCATGGAGATGGTTTCCCATTTCCATTCTGGGATTGGTAAAGGTTGCAATAATCCCGTTGGGTGTCGATGTTTTGCTTTAACCTGTTGGCACTCTATGCATTTGGCTAAGTACTCGGCTATGTATTTCTTCAAGCCAGGCCAATAGAATTGTTTCTTGGTGGCCGTGATCATCTTCCGGTATCCTGGATGACCAGTATAGGGTATTTTATGTAGTTCATCTGGTATGAACCTCTTCAAGTCATCACAATCTGGAATGTACAATTTGCTTCGGTAAGTGAGAAGACCTCCTTCCCTCATCTGGTAGCTTCCATAATTTATCCCTGTGGGTTCTTGCTGCAAGTACGAGGTCACAGTCTGGAAGAATGTGTCTGTCTCTTGTGCATTTCTGAATCTTTCTTTGACATCCGTCTTGCAGGTACTCACCATGACTAGGTGAATTGTTTTCATGCTTCTGCTAAGGGCATCAACCACCCTATTTTCCTTTCCTTTAATGTGTTTGATTTTGAAGTCAAACTCGCTAAGGAGGGCCATCCACCTAGCTTGTCTGGCATTGATCTTTGGTTGGTCAAAAAAATATCGCAATCCACAGTGATCTGTCATAAGTACAAATTTCCTTCCTAGGAGGTAATGCCTCCACATTTTTAAGGCGTGCACTATAGCAGCCAACTCCAGATCATGGGTTACATAGTTGACTTCGTGCTCATTCAATTTTCGGGACTCATAGCAGACCACACTTCCTCCCTGCATGAGGACTCCTCTGAGCCCTTCCTTACAGGCATATGTGCACATGAGGAAGTCAGCTTCAGGATCAACGATCTTCAACATGGGTGCGTGGGTTAGTAGATGTTTCAGGGTTCAAAATATATCTTCACATTTTTGTGTCCATGTGAATTTTGTCCCCTTTTTCTGGAGGGCAATGATTGGACAACCAATCTTGGAGAATCCTTTTGTAAATCTCCTATAGTATCCTGCTAATCCCATAAAGGATCTGATATCCAAAAAATCCTTTGGGGTAGGCCATTCCATGATAGACATGATTTTGTCAGGGTCTACTGCTACTTCTTCTTCACATAGAACATGGCCTAAGTAATGTATTTGCTTTTGGAAGAATTCACATTTGCTGAATTTGGCATAGAGCTGATGTTCTCTTAGCACTTGCAACACAAGCCTAAGATGCTCTTCATGCTCTTCTCCATTCTTGGAGTAAATTAATATATTGTCGATAAAAAACATCACAAATTTGTCTAGGAATTTGCTGAGTACATTGTTCATCAAGCACATGAAAGTGGCAGGGGCATTGGTTAACCCAAATGGCACTACCACAAACTCATAGTGACCATACCTCGTCCGGAAGGCAGTTTTATGGATGTATTCACCCTTGATTTGGACTTGATGGTATCCTGACCTCAATTCAATCTTTGAGAAAATAGACGCACCCCCCAATTGATCGAACAGGTCATCGATCCTGGGCAAGGGGTACTTGTTCTTTATGGTTACCTTATTAAGTTGTCTATAATCTACACACAGTCTAAGGGTACCGTCCTTCTTTTTCACAAACATGATTGGTGCTCCCCATAGGGACACGCTGAGCCAGATATATCCCTTATCCATCATTTCTCTCAATTGCAATTTGAGTTCAACTAGTTCATGTGTGCTCATCCGGTAGGGTGTCCTAGACACTGACATCGCTCCCGGTGCAAGTTCTATTGAGAAGTCAATGTCCCTTCTCGGAGGTAGACCCAATACCTCTTCCGAAAATACATCTCTGTATTCTCTCAGGGTAGGGTGGTCTTCGAGACTTGGTTTGTCACCTTCAATTGTTTTCAACACCTATATTTCATATAGGGGACATCCTTTTCGGCAATACCTTCTCATTTGTAGAGTTGGTATTTGTCTCACCGAGACAAGTTTTTGGATCCCTTGAAGGGTTATCCTTTTTCCTTCTTTACTTACACATTCTAAGGTTTTATGGTAACAGTCCAATCTGTCTTTATGGGAAGCTAGCCAGTCCATACCAATCAACAGATCATACGATCCCAAGGGTAATATGTTAAGAGTTTCTTGGGTGGGGAATTCGCCCAACATTAATTGGCAAACTGGTATGACCTCTGCTACCATTCTTTTGGTGCCAGTGGCTAACTATACCAATCATGGCTTGGTAGGTTTATGTGGATGTAGTTTACACTTATCAACAGTCTTAGGGGCTATATAACTCAAGTTTGAACCAGGGTCAATCAGAATAGACACTAGATGGTTGGAAATCATACCTTCTATTTCCACCACTGAAGCTTGGTGGTAAGCTTGGTTATTATCCAAGGCTGCATAAATTTGTGGCACACTCATAGCCACACCATTGATGGTGGTAGATTCCTGGATGTTGTAAATTATCCGACTATTCTGTTGTCGGTGTGGACAGTCTCTCAGTAGATGTTCTTCTCCACAACCCCAACATTTCAAAGATTCTCTTTTTGGGTTATCAGTCTTTACTGGGGTAGATCCATAAAGTTTATTTCCACTCAAGGAGGGAAAGTTCTGCTAGTGTACACTTCGGGATGGGAAGCTCATCCTTGAGTTCTTTTTATAGTCCTTAAATCTTGGGGATTTAAACCCCGTTTTTTGGAATCCCAAACTATTCTTCTGCTTCCAGCTTTTGCAAGGTCCTGTCCAATGCCCAAGCTGTTCATAATAATATCTTGCCTTTTAGATAGTATCCTCTAGGGTCTTTGGTTCATCAAATTAAATCCTGTTCTGATAGTCCTTAGGTAGTCCACTGATGAATCATTTCACCTTTTGCTTTTCTTATTTTATGTAGGGTACATACCTCAGCAACTCGAGGAATCTGTTGACATATTCCTCTATGGTGAGTTTCCCCCGCTTGAGTTCATAGAATTCTTTAGTCTTTTCATCGAAGTATTTCTCCAACAAATATTTCTTCTTGAAGTATTTCTCAAACCGTTCCCAAGACAGGTCTTCTTCGTGAATCCCTTCTACATTCTTAAGGTATTCCCACCAAATGGAAGCCTTCCCATTCAAGTTGAAGGTGGCTACTCGAGCCTTCATATTTTCTAAGAAGTCATGGAATCTGAAATACTTCTTTAGTCCAAGCAGCTAGGCCTCTGCTTCCTCTCCTTTCTTTATTTCATCGTCAAAGGAGGGTGGTTTGTCCTTCTTGAACTTTTCGAGATTATGACTCTTGGAAAGTTTCTACTTCTTTCATTTTCTTCAGGAGTAAGAACTAGTTCTGCTGCTAGAAGAGCCCTCCAAACTGCCAGCTTCCTTCCCAGAGGAATCATCCACCGCTTGTTCTTTACCTCTGGGATGGAACTTTTTTGAGGTGCTCCTCTCAGTGTGGCCACTGATATGACCATGTATCTGTACCTTAGGTTCATGCTGCATTTGTCTTTATAGGTCGGATAAGCTCTGCAGTAAAACTACGTTAATTTCTATTTTCTTCTCTTGTTCTTTCATCATCCTCTCATTGTTAGCCTTGCAACTTTGTAATTCAACGATGAGGCTCCTCATAGTCTCATCTAGATCTGGAGGGGTCCCTACCACCCTCCTTTCGTTAGAATCTTCGTCTCTATTGTGGGAGCCTCCCCCCACCTCTTGGTGAGTCACCATTCTATATGCCTACAATTTCCCGTGGTTGATATTCCACTTGTGTGCAAAAGGAAAAACGCTGGTTGTTAGTCAATGTTTATATTCATTTATAACCAGTACATAATTCATATTTTTCTCATGCACATACAAAATAGGAGTTTTCATTCTTAACTTTGACTTTTAATTGAGGGGATCAAGATAAGGAGTTACTCCTTTTTGCAGTACTCCGAATGGAGTCTCTGCGCAACCCATTCATGAGACCAAGCAGACCAAGTGTTGTAACCATGCTCTGATACCAATTTGTAACACACCCACCACGAGCTAGGAAATTTTCATCTTTATTTCCTTATTAAATTCTAAGGAGCCTAGTGCAGACTCACCTTTCCCTTTAAAGTCCCTCATGTGATTGTGGCTATGCCCGCAGTCCTTACTGAGAAGGAACTTCTACTATCGTGATATGGGGAGTCATGAGGCAAGAGATCCCTTGCTCTCTTGACTATCGAATGGCCGAAACCCGAAACTGGGTCCAAGTGCTTATCGAGATACACAGCCAGCCAGAACAAGTTTTGGTACTCTACCCTTCGGGGCTTCGCATATTGGGATTTCGGGATATGCGATGACAGGAGAACTTATCGTTAGGTGTCCCAGGTGTCGTAACACTGAAACACCATATCTCGTCCATAGGATTATTATTTTAGGATTTTTCACTTCGGGTTTTTGGGACTGGTGAGTGCAAGAGAACTTGCCAATCGGTATCTCGAGTACCAAAATACCGAAACACCCAGTATTATCCATGCTAATCCATTTCAGAATTCCTCCTTTCGGGATTTTGCGAGTCGGGGTTTCAATACTGGTGAATACGTGGGGCCCGCACTTAGGTACCCCGGGTGCTGAAATACTGAAGTATAATAACTTCTCCACACTCTATCTTTTCGGGATTTCACAAGTCGGGATTTCAGGACTTGCGAGTACAAGGGAAACTTACCCTTGGGTCTTCTGGGTACTGAAACACCGAAATGCCAAACCAAGTCACACTATGCCAATTTGGGACACCGTGAGTTGGGGTATCACATATTAGAACTTCGTGATATAAGAGGTTGAAGATTCACACTCCTTAACTACCCAAGTGTCGAAAAGCTGATACACCCGCTCCTCAAACACTTGACCAAATTCAGGGTTTCGTAGTTTGGGATTTCGTAACTAGCAGTCCAAGGTAACTTATCCTTGGATATTCAGGTTGCCAAAAAACCGAACATCGATACTTACCCATGCTAGTTCAATTCAGGGTTTTGCGAATCGGAGTTTCGCGATGTGCGTAGATAGGAGGTCTCTCGCCTAGATCTTCCGGGAGCCGAAACTCCGAAATACCAACTCTAAACATGTTCCAATGTTTCTGGATTTCCTCCATCAGGATTTCAGGATATGTGATGACAAGAGGTCTCACACCTGGGTTTCCTGGGAGCCGAAACTCCGAAACACCAAGCTCTAAACATACTTCACTATTTCGGGATTTCCTCCATCGGGATTTCGGGATATGTGACGACAAGAGGTCTCGCACCTGGGTTTCCCGGGAGCCGAAACTCTGAAACACCAAGCTCTAAACATACTTTACTATTTCAGTATTTCCTCCATCGGGATTTTGGAATATGCGACGACAAGAGGTCTCGCACTTGGGTTTCCTAGGAGCCGAAACTCCGAAACACCAAACTCTCTATCATTTCGGGATTTCGCAAGTCGGGGTTTCGGGACTTACGAGCACAAGGGAAATAACCCTTGGGTATTCTGGGTACCAAAATATCGAAACATCACAACTCATCCATGTAAATACCGTCATTTAATTTAAACTACCATTGAATTAAAACAGAACAGTAAATTTGAAATTTACTCAAATTTCACTTAATCTAGCACAATCAATTCAATATTTCAATAAATAAAATTTACTAACCATTTACATACCTCACTCTGATGCTATCCTCCGCTTGATGCTATCCATCGCTTGAACCTGACGCTGCTCCTTAGGACACCCCAAAACCAGCCACCCTACCGACTAGTACGCCTAGCACTAGGACATCAATGGATGTCCTAGCCCTCCGAGCCCAAAACCTCCCCAACCCCCCCGGTGCACTGTAAATCCCACTGTAAACTAATTTTGTCCCAATACTCCAAGTTCTCCCTTCTCGTAGAATGCATGAATCCCTCCTCCATAATCCTTCTCCCTCCCTTATGCCTCCTTCACCGCCCTTCCATTTACTCCCCCCACCAAATATCTTATCCCTTTATTAATGCCTTCTCCATTCATTTATTACTTATTAATTGTCTTATCCTTTATTTAAATGTTTCCCTTTTACGTATTGGTTACATTATCCCCCTTTGGGATACATAACCCCATTTAACATTATATTTTATTTTCCCCCCTTTGTTTAATACTTAATTAATCAATTAATTAATTAATAATCAAATTAATCATTAACCATTAATTTAATACTTAATCAATTAATGACTC
>ML776786.1:867777-915388 GCA_009831015.1 Picea engelmannii | reverse complement strand
GAAAAGAACTTTCCCCAGAAAGTTACACTCGGAGATGATTACTAGTACCCTATCAAAGGAGTGGGAGAATCCACCTACAAATTTGATTAAGGGACCCCGATGAAAATGAAGGATGTACTATATGTACCAGGTTTGACAAAGAAATTACTCTCTATCTTAGCTTTAGATAAGAAAGGAAAAATCATAGAAGATGCAATGGCTATTGGAACAAAAGAAGGTGGCCTGTACAAGTTAAAAGGTCACTTAGATGCAACCTTTTCTCACTCCACTGAGAGTCCTTGTGAACTTTGGCATAGAAGACTAGCTCACATCAACTACAAAGCCTTTCCATATGTAAGTAAGGTAGTTATAGGTCTACCAAAATTCAAGGTTAATCATGAAGGTGTGTGCAATGGATGTGCACAAGAAAAGAAAATAAAGAATCCTTTCCCAAAGAGCGACAATAAAGTAGGAGGAATCTTGGAGCTCATCCACTCATATGTATGTGGTCCAATGCCATCAACCTCTCTTAGTGGGTATGTATACTATGTGTCATTTATTGATGATTATTCTCGTAAGACTTGGGTTTATTTCTTGAAATCAAAAGATGAAGTATTTGAAAAATTCAAGGAATTCAAAGCCTTGATAGAAAATTTCTCTAAAAGAAAAATCAAGATACTCAGGTCAAATAATGGAGGAGAATACACCTCAAAAGAATTTGTAAGCTTTTGCAGAGATGTCGAGATTAAGAGAGATCTCACCACTCCTTACAATCCTCAACAAAATGGTGTAGCAGAAAGAAATAATAGAACAATAATGGAAGCAATGAAGACTATGATCCACGATCAAGATCTTCCAATGCACTTATGGGCTGAAGCAACAAGAACAACAATTTATGTCTAAAATAAATTATCTTATAGTGCACTTGGACTCAAAATCCCCGAAGAAATGTTATCCTAAAAAAAACCAGAAGCAAGTTATCTCAAAATATTTGGCTGTCCAGTGTTTGTACACATTCCGAAAGAAAGGAGAACTAAGCCAGATCCTTCAGGAAAGAAGGGAATATTTGTTGGATACTATGAGGTCTCTAAGGCCTTCAGAATTTACATACTAGATGTAACCTTTAATGAAGATGCAACACTCAAAAAATCAAGAAGATGCCAGCTTGAAGAAGTATATGAAGAAGAACCTATAGCTCCCAAAGTTGCAGAACCAATGAAAGAAGTTACAGTTACACCTGATGATGAGATTCCAGAAGATCATGATATGATAGAATCTCAAGAACCTCCCCAAATGATGATCTCTCATAAGAGAAAGCCAACTTAGGCAAGGGAACTTATTCAAGATGGAAAGAAGTATGGTGCCCCAGAAGGAACCATGAGACAAAGCAAGAAACCTAAGCCATTCTCCAATTATATGGCACTGTTGTGTGATATCATAGAAAATGAACCTACTTTCTTTGAAGAATCCATTCATAAGAAAGAATGGGAGGATGCCATGACAGAAGAATACCAATCCATTATAAAGAATGATGTATGGGAAATAGTTCCCATACCGAAGAACAAAGATGTGGTATCTTCCAAATGGATATACAAGATAAAACATGCTGCAGACGGAAGTATTGAAAAACATAAAGCAATGTTTGTAGCTCGTGGCTTTTCTCAAAAGGAAGGCATTGATTATGAATAGATGTTTGCTCCTGTAGCCAGATACACTTCTATCAAAAAAATTAGAGCTCTTGCAGCCAAGATGAAGTGGAAGTTACACTAGATGGATGTGAAAACAACCTTCTTAAATGGTGTTATTAAAGAAGAAGTGTATATAGAGCAATCACAAGGGTTTGAAGTTGAATATAGAAAGACTCATGTTTGCAAAAAAGAAGGCTTTGTACGAGTTGAAGCAAGCTCCTAGAGTTTGGTATGGCAGAATTGATAATTTCCTGACGAGCTTGGGATTTACCAAGAGTAAAGCTGATTCTAACTTTTACTTCAAGGTTATGAATGATGAACTAGTTATATTGCTGTTGTATGTAGATGACTTATTCTTATATGGAGAAGAAAAACTCATCACATATTGTAAGAAGAAGCTCGTTGGAGAATTTGAGATGAAAGACCTAGGCCTAATGCATTATTTCTTAGGTCTTAAAGTTTGGAAGAGCCCAGAGAAGATCTTCCTTAACCAAGGGAAGTATGCAGTTGAAATACTGAAGATGTTTGATATGTTGGAATGTAAAGCCATGAAGACACCCATGGAAACAAAGTTGAAGCTCCTGGTTGATACTTTGTCAGAATTAGTTGATGCTACTATGTACAGACAGATTATTAGTTTGTTGATGTATTTGACAAATACCAGGCCCGATATATGATTTGTTGTGAACACGTTGAGTCAGTATCTGGTAGAGCCCATGCGTGTTCACCTTGTAGCTGCAAAGCATGTGATGATATACCTTAAGGGTAAGTTGGAGTTTGGTCTCTGTTATATTGGAGATCACGACTTCAGACTGGTTGGTTATACTGATTCAGATTGGGCTGGAAGTGTTTCTGATAGAAAGAGTACTTCAAGATGTTGTTTCAGTCTGGGGTCAGCCATGACTTCATGGCAGAGTAGGAAGCAATCCAGTATTTCTCTCAGCAAGAAAGAAGAGGAATACATCGCTACATGTTTCGCTAGTTATGAAGCCATATGGCTTTGTAAGTTGTTGACATGTCTATTCGATCTAGAGATGGAAGCCACCATGATTATATGTGATAACCAGAGTTGCATAAAGATGACGGAGAAGCATGTGTTCCATGATAAGTTGAAGCATATAGAAATCCGGTATCACTACATTCATGATATGGTGCAGAGGGGAGCTGTAAAGCTCCAATATGTTGGCACAGATGAGCAAGTTGCAGATGTGTTGACCAAGCCTCTGTCTCGTGTAAATTTTGAATACTTTCGAGACAAGCTTGGTATAGTCCGAAAGGACCTACCTCGAAAGGGGGAGTGATGCTGATGATACTATGGTATCCTGACCAACAAAGGGTAGCTCCATTAGGATTTTATATCCTAGGGGATTGATCATCCCTGGAAAAATCCTGAAGGTCCGGTAAGGATGGTCTGTCAGAGTACCTGTGCATGTATATGCTAGTTGTGGTTAGTAGTGGTAGGTCCGTTATGATTTTATATCCTAGGGAGTATTTTGGTTCCTGGGCAGATCTCGAAGGTTCGATAAGGAAAGTCTGTCAGAGTACCAGGTGGTAGCTCCGTTAGGATTTTATATACTAGGGAATCTTATGATTCATAGGTAGATCCCTAAGGTTCGGTAAGGACGGTCTGTCAGAGTACCACAAAATGTTGTTGTTGCACCTGCCTCATTCTGTTTCCCTATGATGATGATGTTGTTATCTCAGCCTTGTGTTGATGATGTTGTTGCTCCAACCTCGTGCTGTTGATGATGTTGTATCAGCTTTGCGCTGTTGATGTTGTTGTTATAGCTTTTATGCTAATTGATGTTGATGCAGATGATGATGATGATGCTACTCCAACTCCATGCTATGAACGATGATGTTATTAATGAAGAAAAAAAAAACTTCCAATGATTTGTAGATATGCCAGTCAATGTTCTAGATGCTGATGATGTTGCTGCCCTCTCTCTCTCTCGTGAAGATGTTGTATTGAGTTATGTCAGTAGAATACCCTTCTTGTTAAGGGGGAGTGTTGAAATATTGTAACTGCGAATAATATTCTAATTATAATTGAGTTATTATCTTATAGATCAAATCCCTTTTTGTGGATTGATCATGTCGGGACTTATGTATGACAAAATCCTGTTTTGTGTATTGGTCAAACCATACTTACATGGTGGTAATTGAGAATTCGACCCATAGGGATTATTAAATTGGTTTTAACCACTATTGGAAGAATTCGGCCTTGCTTGGTGAAGAGACATAACCCTAGCTCCCATCAACTAGTATAAATAAGAGAGGATGGCGCCTCATTCCATCACTCACTCAAGTCACTCATCTAGTGCGCAAGTTTTGAAGGAAGCTACTGTTAGAAGAAGGAGAAGAGAGAGGTGCATTCTTGGTCTTGGATATTCTTGGTGGTTTGGTATTTTATCTTGGCATTGTATTGGTAATATATATTAAGGAAGTTTTTGCTAGGTTTTCTCCCCCATGAGGGTTTCCTAGGATAAAATGTTGTGTACCTTGTGATTGTGTTTCTCTCATTGATCCTGCTTATGCTATTATTGTCTAGTAAATTGAAAAGAACTTAATAGAAACTCTAAATTTAACACTAGGTACCGACAACTGATTGGATCATTGATGTATTTGGTTAATACTAGACTTGATATTTGCTATGCAGTGAATGCACTTAGCCAGTTCATGAGTTAGCTGAGGAAAATACATTGGGTGACTGTGAAGCATGTGTTGAGATACTTACGAGGCACAGTTGGATATGGATTGAAATATGCTTCCAGTATTGACATGAGACTGCAGGGATATGCTGATTCAGATTGGGCAAGGAGCACATTTGATAGGAAGAGCACCTCAGGGTGCTACTTCAACCTAGGATCTTCCATGGTTTCTTGGTGAAACAAGAAACAAACTTCTGTGGCCTTGAGTACCACAAAATTTGAGAACATTGCAGTATGTGCGGAAGTACACAAAGCAGTGTGGCTTCACAAGCTTCTTGCAAGATTGTTTGGTCAGACGCTGGATCCCATCGTGATACATTGTGACAACCAGAGCTGTGTGAAGCTCTCAGAGAATCCAATATCTCATGATAGTTCCAAACATGTTGAGATCAAGTACCACTATATTTGTGATATGGTGCAGAGGAAGGAAGTTCAAGTGGAGTACCTTCCTACCGATGAGAAGATCATAGATGTTCTCACCAAGCCCCTTGCCAAGTCAAAGTTTGAGTACTTCCGTGATAAATTTGGCATGATAGAGAATGTCTCTCTCGCTGAGTGGGAGTGTTGATGATTAGAAATTCTTGAGACATTCTTTAGGTCTTCTCCCCAGAGTAGTGGACTGGGTCGACCTGTGCCTTCTCCCTGATGGACTGAGCTAGGTAAACCTGTGATAGGTCTTCTCCTCAGTTGTATTGGGCTGGGTCTACTTGCGACGGGTCTTCTCCCCAGGTGGATGAGCTGGGTCAATCTGTGGGGACGCCCATAATATTCTCCCCATATCGGGCTGGTTCGACTTGAAGAACGCTCCTTTGAGACAAATTTTAGCATGACACTTGTCAGAGTAGTGACAAGTTGTCCTGGGGTGGCACCCAATGTACCACGGGAGTAGACCATGTGTATATGTCCCTTGGGAGTTGACCAAGTGGACACGTCATGCAAGAGAATCCCTTGACGATGATGATGCCATGTTCTAGTGGGTCGTAGCCCCTAGAAGAGATGCAGACGTCCACACTGGGTGCAACCATGTGTGACGTGTTGATGCAACCTTTCACTATGATGCCCAGAGAAAGAAGAATCCCAATGTCTTGTGAAGAATACCTAAACAACCCAAGTCAGCCCTTGATGAAGAGACACCTTTTGGACATAACAAGTTCACATTGGACTTGTATATATAGGGAGAACTATCTCTCATTTGGATATATCATTCTTGGATCATTCTCTCTCTCTTGTGTAGTGTTAGCCTGGAATAGTACATTATCTTGGAGATATAACACACTTATTCTTTTGGTTATGGCATTTTCTCTTGGATAAATTATTATCTAGTGAAATGTTGCTATTAGATTTTCTCCCTTGAGTAGAAGGGTTTCCCAGGATATATATTTTGTATCTTGTGCTTGGTTATCTTCTTGTGACATTGGATATATATACTATTGAAATATTGTAACTACGAAGAATATTCTAATTATAATTGATCTATTATTATATAGATCAATCCCCTTTTGTGGATTGATCATGTCGAGACTTATGTATGGACAAATCCCTTTTTTTGGATTGGTCAAACCCTATTTAAATGGTGCTAATTAAGAAGCCGACCCCTAGGGATAATTAAAGTGGTTTTAGCCACTAGTTGAAGAATTCGACCCAACTTGGTGAAGAGACACAACCCTAGCGCTCCTCAGCTAGTATAAATAAGAGAGGATATTGCCTCATTCACTCACTCACTCAAGTCATTCATCTAGTGTGCAAGTTTGAAGGAAGCTGTAGTTAGAAGAAGGAGAAGAGAGAGGCACATTGCTTAGTCTTGGATATTCTCTAGTATTTGGTCTTTTATCTTGGCATTGTATTGGCAATCTATATTAAGGAAGTTTTTGTTGGGTTTTCTCCCCCATAAGGGTTTCCCACGATAAAATGCTGTGTACCTTGTGATTTTGTTTCTCTTAGTGATTATGCTTATGCTATTATTGTCTAGTAAATAGAAAAGAACCTAATAGAAGATCTAAATTTAACATGGTATCGAAGCTTGACTGAATAGAGCACCTTTCACTAGGTTACCAAAAATGTCATTGTTGCTGTACAAGAAAACTAGGGCTTTTTGTTGGAAGAGAATTTCAGCCTAAAAACCATCTAGGGAAGTGTGCCCTAGCCTAGCGAACTCATTGTCATCTTGAGCACACCTTTTCAGTGGCCAGAGCCTCCAGAAAGTGAAACCCTAGTTTTGACTGGTACCAGAAAACCAGAAAACCAGGGAACTAGAACCAGTACCAGAAGTACCAATCCAGATTTGCGCAAGTCCGATTTCAAGGGGTAAAATTTGGATTTTCTGAAAACAGACTGCACTAGCCTACTTGCCTCAGCCCAACACACCTTCTTGGTAAGTTTTGTTAAGTTTTGATCTATTATTATGTTTCTTTTCAATTTACTAGATAAAAATAGCATAGGTAGGATCACTGAGAGAAACACAATCACAATATACACAACATTTATCTTGGGAAACCCTCATAGGGGAGAAAACCCAACAAAAAATTCCTTAATATAGATAGCCAATACAATGCCAAGACAATAAGACAAAACACTAGAGAATATCCAACATTGAGCAATGTGCCTCTCTCTTCCTTCTTCTCCCAACTGTAGCTACCAAACTTGCACACTTGATGAGAAAATGAGTGAGTGTGTTAATGAGGCATTGGATTCCTTAATTTATACTGGTTGGTAGGTGCTGGAAATGTGTCTCTTCACTGGGCAGGGCTGACTTGTCTTCTTAGTGGTTAAAACCACTTTAATTAGACATGGGGGTTGACTTCTTAATTTGCATAATACAATTAGGGTTTGACCAATCCGCAAAAGGGGATTTGGTCAATTACAATGCCCGACATGATCAATCCACAAAAGGGCATTTGATCTATAAATAAATGACTCAAATAATAATAATAAGTAAAATACTCTTTGCAGTTACAATATTTCAATAAGTTTAGATTCAATTTATGAGCACTTTCAATTTTTGGTCATTTTCCTAGCTCCAGGTCAAGATGTCTGCAAGCACCAAGATTGTTGAAAAGTTATAAGGTGTGGATAACTTCCGTTCTTGGAAGTATAGGATTGAACTCATTCTTTAAGAGAACGATCTTGCAAAATTCGTAAAAGAAAATGTACTAGAACCCGAAGAAGATGCAACTAAAGCAAAGTATAAGAAGGATATGGTTAGGGCCAAAATAATCATTGCAAACTTCATTAAAGATCACTTGATCCCTCATGTGGCTTCTAAAGATACTTCAAAAGAAATTTTTGATGCCCTAACTAGAATGTATGAAGGAAAGAACATTAACCAGAAGATGAACTTGAGAACTCAACTCAAGAATACAAAGACTCAGAAAGGAGAAACTGTTCAAGACTATTTCTCTAGGATTACTCATTTCAAATAACAGTTAGAATCAATTGGAGATAACTTGGATGAAGATGAAATTATCATGACAACTCTAAATGGTCTCACAATACCTTGGGATGCCTTCATCCAAACATATTGTGCCAAAAAGGAAAAACTACAATTTGACAGTCTTTGGGAAGAATGTGTTCAAGAAGAAGCAAGAGTAGCTAACCGAGAATATGTACTATTAAGGGATGAAGACCAAGACCAAGACCCATATGCTCATGCTAAAGGAGGAAAGATAAAGTCTCATTTCCAAAAGGATACCCACCTACATAAGGAATCTCACTCCCCAAGGAGATTCACCCATTTCCATAAAGAATCTCACCCTCCAAGGAGATTCCAGAAATATCAGAAGGGTCAAAGAAGAGAAAAAGATTTCTCCTCTTATCAATGTTATCATTGTGATAATATGGGACATATTTCTAAGAATTGTCCAGCCAGAAGAGAAGAATACAAGAAGAGAAACAAAAAAAGACGTCATGCCCATGCAGTTGAAGATGCCAAGCCACCCATAAACATGATTAAAGAAAAGATTGAAGACTATGTTTTGTTCTCTGCCTTCTCAGGATCTGTGAAACCTGGAGAGGATACTTGGCTCATAGACAATGTTGCCTCTAAGCACATGACAGGTCAGAGAGACATTCTCTCTAGCCTTACCGAAAATAATTTTCCCCAAAAAGTTACACTTGGAGATGATTACCAGTGTCATATCAAAGGAGTGGGAGAATTCACCTACAAACTTGATTCATGGACCTTGATGAAGATGAAGGATGTACTATATGTACTTGGTTTGACAAAGAACTTAATTTTTATCTCAGCTTTAGATAAGTAAGGCTTCAGGGTTTCATTCATATATGGTGAAGTTCTTATGTGGCCTAAAGGAAAAACCATAGAATATGCAATTGTCATTGGAACATAAGAAGGTGGCTTGTATAAGTTAAAAGGTCACTCATATGCAGATTTGACTCACTCCACTGAGAGTCCATGTGAAATTTTTCATAGAAGACTAGCTCACATCAACTACAAAGACTTACCATATGTGAGCAAGGTAGTTATAGGTATACCAAAATTCAAGGTTGATCATGAAGGTTTGTGCAAGGGATGTGCACAATGAAAGAACATAAAGAATCCTTTCCCAAAAAGAGACAAAGCAAAAGGAATCTTGGAGCTCATCCACTAAGATGTATGTGGTCCAATGCCATCAACCTCCCTTAGTGGGTATGTCTACTATTTGTCATTTATTGATGATTATTCTCACAAGACTTGGGGTTTACTTCTTGAAATCAAAAGATGAAGTATTTGGGAAGTTCAAGGAATTCAAAGCCTTGATAGAAAATCTCTCTGAAAGAAAAATCAAGATACTTAGGTCAGATAATGGAGGAGAATACACATCAAAAGAATTTGTAAGCTTTTGCAGAGGTGTCGGGATTAAGAGGGAGCTCACCACTCCCTATAAGCCTCAACATAATGGTTTAGAAGAAAGAAATAATATAACAATAATGGAAGCTGTGAAGACTACGATCACGATCAAGATCTTCCAATGCACTTATGGGCTGAAGCAACAAGAACAACAGTATATGTCCAAAACAAATTATCCCATAGTGCACTTGGATTCAAAATCCCCGAAGAAATGTTCTCTAGAAAGAAGCCAGAAGTAAGCCATCTCAAGATATTTGGCTGCCTAGTGTTTGTACACATTCCGAAAGAAAGGAGAACCAAGTTGGACCCTTCATGAAAGAAGGGAATATTTGTTGGATACTGTGAGCTCTCTAAGGGCTTTAGAATTTATATACCAAGTTACCATCATATTGAGATCAACATAGATGTAACCTTTGATGAAGATGCAACACTCAATAAATCAAGGAGATGCCAGCTTGAAGAAGTATATGAAGAAGAACCCGTAGCTCCCAAAGTTGCAGAACTAGTGAGGGAAGTTACAATTACCTGTGATGATGGGATTCTAGAAGATCATGATATGACATAATCTCAAGAGCCTCCTCAAATGACGATCTCTCACAAGAGAAAGCTATCTTAGGAAAGGGAACTTATTCAAGATGGAGAGAAGTATGGAGCCCCATAAGGAACCATGAGACAAATCAAGAAACCTAAGCCATTCTCCAGTTATATGGCTTTGATGTGCAATCTCATAGAAAATGAACCTACTTGCTTTGAAGAAGCCATTCAAAAGAGAGAATGGGTGGAAGCCATGAAAAAAGAATACCAATCCATTATAAAGAATGATGTATGGGAAATAGTTCCCATATCAAAGAACAAAGATGTGGTATCTTCCAAATGGTTATACAAGATAAAACATGTTGCAGATGGAAGTATTGAAAAAAATAAAGCAAGGTTTGTAGCTCGTGGCTTTTCTCAAAAGGAAGGAATTGATTATGAAGAGACATTTTCTCATGTAGCCAGATACACTTCTATCAAAACCATCATAGCTCTTGCAGCCAAGATGAAGTGGAAGTTACACCAGATGGATGTGAAAAAAAACCTTCTTAAATGGTGTTATTGAAGAAGAAGTGTATATGGAACAACCTCAAGGGTTTGAAGTTGAAGATAGAAAGACTCGTATCTGCAGGTTGAAGAAGGCTCTGTATGGATTGAAGCAAACTCCTAGAGCTTGGTATGGAAGAATTGACAGTTTCCTGACGATCTTGGGCTTTACCAAGAATAAAGATGATTCTAACCTTTAATTCAAGGTTATAAATGATGAGCCAATTATATTGCTACTGTATGTGGATGACTTATTCTTAACTGGAGAAGAAAATCTCATCACATATTGTAATAAGGAGCTGGATGCAGAATTTGAGATGAAAGACCTAGGACTGATGCATTATTTTTTAGGTCTTGAAGTTTGGCAGATCCCATAGAATATCTTCCTTAACCAAGGGAAGTATGCAGTTGAGATACCGAAGAGGTTTGATATGTTGGAATGTAAATCCATGACCACACCCATGGAAACAAAGTTGAAGCTCCTGGTTGATACTTCTTCAGAATTGGTTGATGCTACTCTGTATAGAAATATTATTGGTTCGTTGATGTATCTGACGAATACGCCCTATGTATGCTTTGCTATGAACACCTTGAGACAACATTTGGTAGATCCTAGACATGTTCACCTTGTAGCTGCAAAGCATGTGATGAGATACCTTAAGGGTACGTTGGAATTTGGTCTTTGTTATAATGGAGATCATGACTTTAGACTGATCGGTTATACTGATTCAGATTGGGATGGAAGTGTTTTTGATAGAAAGAGCACTTCAGGATGTTGTTTTAGTCTGGGGTCAGCCATGACTTCATGGCATAGAAGGAAGCAATCCAATATTTCTCTCAGCATGAAAAAATCAGAATACATTGATGCATGTTCCACCAGTTGTGAAGACATATGGCTTCAGAAGTTGTTGACATGTCTATTTGATCTAGAGATGGAAGCAACCGTGATTCTATGTGATAACCAGAGTTGCATAAAGACAATGGAGAACCCTGTGTTCCATGATAAGTCGAGGCACATAGAAATCCAGTATCACTATATTCGTGATATGGTGCAGAGGGGCACTGTAAATCTCCAATATGTTGGCACATATGAGCAGGTTGCAGATGTGTTGACTAAGCCTCTGTCTCATGTAAAGTTTGAATACTTTCAAGACAATCTTGGTATAGTTCGAAAGGACCTCCCTCGAAAGGGGGAGTGATGTTGATGATACTATGGTATCTTAACCAACAACGGGTAGCTCCATTAGGATTTTACATCCTAGGGGATTGATCATCCCTGGACAGATCCTGAAGATCCGGTAAGGAAGGTCTATCAGAGTACCTGTGCATGTATATTCTAGCTGTGGTCAGTAGTGGTAGCTCCATTAGGATTTTCTAATCCTAGGGAATCTTTGTGATGCTTGGGCAGATCTCGAAAGTTTGGTAAGGACTGTCTATCATAGTACCACGTGATTGCTCCATTAGGATTTTATATCCTAGGGAATCTTATGCTTTCTGGGAAGATCCTGAAGGTCCGGTAAGGATGATCTGTCAAAGTACCACACAATTTTATTGTTGCACCTGCCTCATTCTGTTGCTATATGATGATGATGATGTTATCTCAACCTCATGTTGATGATGTTCTTTCTCCAACCTCGTGATGATGATGTTGTTTCTCCAACCTCGTGATATTGATGATGTTGTTACTCCAACCTCATGCTGTTGATTAAGTTGTTATATCAGCCTCATGTTGTTGATGATGCTATATCAACCTAGTGCTATTTATGTTTTTATAGTTTTATACTAATTGATATTGATGTTTCAGGTTCCAACTCCATGCTGTGAATGATGATGTTGATGCTATTCCGTCTCCATGCTGCGAACGATGATGATGATGATGATGATAATACAGCTCCATGCTATGAATGATGATGTTATTGATGATGAAAAAAACTTCTGATGATTTATAGATATGGCAGTCAATGTTCCAAATGTTGATGATGTTGCTTCCCTCTCTCTCTCTCTCCTGATGATGTTGTAGAATACCCTTCTTATTAAGGGGGAGTTTTGAAATATTGTAATTGCAAAGAATATTCTAATTATAATTGAGTTATTATTATATATCAATCCCCTTTTGTGGATTGATCATGTCGGGACTTATGTATGACCAAATCACCTTTTGTGGATTGGTCAAACCCTAGTTAAATGGTGCTAATTAATAAGTCGCCCCCTAGGGATATTTAAAGTGGTTTAACCACTAGTTGAAGAAGTGAGCCTAGCTTGGTGAAGAGACACAACCCTAGCTCTCCCCAGCTAGTATAAATAAGAGAGGATAACACCTCATTCACTCACTCACTCAAGTCACTCATATACTGTGCAAGTTTGAAGGAAGCTGCAGTTAGAAGAAGGAGAAGAGAGAGGCATATTGCTCAGTCTTGGATATTCTCTAGTATTTTGTCTTTTATCTTGGCATTGTATTGATAATCTATATTAAGGAAATTTTTGCTGGGTTTTCTCCCCCATGAGGGTTTCCTAGGATAAAATGTTGTGTACCTTGTGATTGCATTTCTCTCAGTGATCTTGCTTATGCTATTATTGTCTAGTAAATAGAAAAGAACTTAATAACAACTCTAAATTTAACATATGCTCCAGCATATGGTTATGGTTTATGCTTTATTATGCTTTTGCTAATGTAAATGTTAAAGAAAATCAACAAATTGAACACGCATAAAAATTCTAACAGTTACCACTCAAACTGTTGATGTTTTGTAGCTTCAGAAAGTATTCCCACAAGAGGCCTTGGTGTCGGGCATGTGGGAATCATCGTTGGCACCATGTTGCACTTTATTTTCAGAGAAATCACCCTTGGAATGGAGCCGAGGGTTCATGGGATTTTTGATGGTATTTGTGGGCTTGTGTCAGGGCTTCACACCCACATAGAGGAATAAAATATTCTAATTTAATGTTGAGTTACTCGAAGGGATTTTACTCACCCTTAAAGTTGTTTATAAAGGAGATACATATGTGGTGACATTCATTCTTGTGAGTGAATCCTCGGTGACCTCAGTCCAACCATGGAGAAGGCCAAGTTTGGTCCCAGATTTGCTGTCTTTGTGATTGTCTTGGGAAGATACCAAAGGAGGAGGAGGAGGGCCAAGTAGGGAAGCGACCCTAATACCCCAGCTACAGGTCTATTGAGGGTAGTGGGAGGGCTCAAACAACCTAGGAAAGGCAACTAAAAGTAGCAAGGAGGCTCGGCCCAACAAGATGAGGAAAACAACAATGATATAGGGGGAGTGAGATAGCAAAGGAGAGAAACTATTGCTACTTAGGTGACTCGGATTTCTGAGATAGGGCACCGACAAGTCAAAGGAAGGCTTCCACAACTAGAAGAAGGGTAGCCACAATAGGTTTAGGGCTTAGCCAGCCAAGGAATCCTAGCCACAGGCCTGTGAGGTAATGTTTGAGGCAGCTGCAGGTACATGAGGTTGTTACAACTTTCTAGAATGGTAGGTGGCCAAGAAGGACTGTAAAAACAAAAATTGAGGACTGCTTGAAGGATGGAACATCGCTAGAACATCAACAGTCTTGGATAACTATTGAGGGTTGTTACAAACTTAGTTTTCAACAGACTTGGAATAGTGGCAACAATGTGTTCTTTGGGCTATGTTGAGGTCTGTGTAAGGGATGAGTTAGCAGCCTTCTGGTAGGCTAGTACAACTAGTTTAACCACAATTTTGAGGGCTTATTGAGGAATGTTATAGGTGTGCAACAACAAATTTGGGACAGTTTCGTGGGGGGATGTTATAATAAGCCTATGTGGGAAGCATTGGACACATAAACCAAGGAGGGTTTCTGCAGGGTGTTGTCTAACTGTTCTACCTTTTGGCCTTTTTTGTTGGAATCCAGTGACATAAATCTGGACAAAATTTGTTAGGAACCTAACCTTCCTAACCCCTGACATAGGTAGAATAATATATTTTCCATGTAATAAAGTCCGATATTAATAAGGCCTAGTAATAAGGAAGAATATGTCAAATGTAAGAATACCTAATAGAAGCTTCCACTTCTAGAAAGATCTTTCTCTAGATTTTTCTTTTGGTATATATATTTAGTATAAATAGGAGTCAAGGGAATGAGAAGTCTTTGTCTTGAGAATTATTGTAATAGAGTTCTCCTCTGCTAGAGGTTTCCCCCTCAAAGAGGCAAGTGAACATTGTTCCCTATCAATAAAGGTATTATTTTGGTGTTGTGGTTACTTATATTTTGTTGTTCCATTATTATTCTCAACCGTATTTCTTTTTTCTGCTATTATAATAACTCTGGTACCTAACAAGTGGTATCAGAGCACTTTCCTTGGCATGAATTGTGTGTTAATTTTTTCTAGGGTAGAGACATGTTCCGATGTCTTAAAACTACAATGATCTTTTGTTCAGCATATAAATCCATGGTTGAGGAAGCATACACATAGGAAATACAAGAGGTACTTAAGATCACATTGCTGGACACCCTTGTAACCTCTGTTGGTACCCCATCGAGTGGTAGCGCATCAGATAATATGTAATGTCCCCACTTTGGGACATCGTTATATTGCATAGTGTTATGATGACCAAAGTAGCCAGATGGAGGTTATAGCGAGTAGATGAGCTATTGAGGGTTTTTTTTGGGTCTGGATTGCATCGCTCATCTTATTTCATCATCATGATCCATTCCGCACAACTTGGTTTTGGTTCTGTTGCATTCCGACGATTTCCGTAATTTTGAGTTATTTTGGGCTATATGTTAATTAAATTCACTAAGGAGGTCATATTGGGCATAATACTTGGAGGAACCTCTTAGTGTAATAGATCATTGGAATTGAGAGGAATAACACTACAGGATAATATGATGAGAAATGACTTTCAGTGGCTAGGGAAGCCACAAGGAAGGATAAACTACTTTTTAGAGGTAAAAAGGTTAATTAATTAATTAAAGTGATTTAATTAATTACTAAATAATTAAATAAAGTAAAAGTCACTTGGAGAGACAAAGTGAGCAGGGAGGATAAAAGAGAGATAAGGGCCTCTATTATCTCATTATTGTGTTTTAGCATTTTGATATCTGGCTTCTTGCTAGTGAGCCCATGCACTTGGGGGTTTTGAGGGTTTTGACTTAAGAAACCCTAGAGATCAGATTGGTGGTGAAAGATCCCACCAAACTTGGTCCAAGATTGGTCACAGAGGTGAAATATTCCTCCCTCACCATTCTACATCATATCTACTCAGTTACATGAGGTTTCTACATCAGTTACAGGTTCAGAGAGAGCTTGGGCGCAACTTCAGGGGATTTCCAGTAGGAGGGCGCACCACCTTGAGGATATTAGCTTGATCTAGGTAGAGGAGAAGGATTTAGAGGAAAAGTACTTCTGGGTATTCTTTGTAGGGCCTAGGGCACCTTTCTTATCCCTTTCCGAAGGAGGTTTCTCTGTCCTATTATTTATTAGAGCTCAACATAGGTTCAGAGAGAGGAGGGTGCACCCAAGATTGAGGATCCTGTCTTTTGGAGGGTCAATTATTCATTGTTTAACCCGATACTTTTCCAGGGGTTTTCCCTTGACACGATCTACAGTTTCATGTATTTTGAGAGCATCTAGAGGTCTCTAGGATAGAGGCCAAATTATTAGGTCTTCAGTCATCTAGGAGGGCGCAAGCCAATTAGGGGTTTGCTCATTTGGATGGTCATAACTTCACCGTTCAGATTAAGAATTCACTAAGGGTTTGGTCTTGGACTGATCTACTCTTCTAGCCATTTTCAGAGTGTTTGGAGGCCTCTAGCAGCAAGGCCGAATTATTGGAGGTATTCATCTTTCCAACAGGGCACAACTTATCTAGTTTGAGGGTTTGATTCAACATTGGGTGGAGATCTCAGTTGTCATTCATCTTCGACAACCATGCAGCCTTTGGAGGCTTATATCTTCTCTTCTTGATCTTTCTTGAGGGTTATCCTCATTTTTCTACTATCTCTTAGCTATATTGTATTAGATCTACAGATCCATTGTATCAGGGTCTTCTTCTATTATGAATAATATTAGATCTGAGGTATTTTTGGGTTATCTCTTGTATTGTTGATCTTTCATCTTGTTGAAGTATGTTCCATTGCTATATATTCTTTGATTATTGCTGCAAACACACATAAAACCCATCATATTAAACCCCAAAGCAACTCATGAGACTTAAGACTGCAAAGTGTTTGACGAAATGCCACAACCAGAAAATGTTTAAAAATCACATGAAAAGCGTAATGTTCTTGGCATCTTGGCTTGGGAACATTACAGTGGTATTAGAACTTTGATTCTCCCAACCAGTGGGGATTAGCGCATGTAGAAATACAATAGAGATGGATACTAATTAATTTGCTAGAGAGAGTGTATGTTGTGAATGGGAATACTACGCCCTTAGTGAGGAATTTAGGGCTCAAGTGACACTCCAACAGTTTATATCTATAAAAAATCCTAGGTGGAGAAAAGATGAGGCCACCGAGTGGGCCAACATAGCAGAGAAAAATAGAGCCAGGGAAGTTAGATGGAGGGAAGCACAAATTAACCCTACACCCATTAGGAGCAGGCAACGTTGTTACAGTTGCAAAGTGCCTTGGGAACCAGATCATAGATGTAGGGGTAAAGGTAGGAGACACATTATTGAGGTGCACTATGACAACAAGGATGAGGAGAGCATGGGGATGCAACCATAGATTCATATTTAGAGTAGTTCGAGGAGGCCAGTGACTCTTGCGCACTTGGGGAGGATAACGACCCTTGCATATTGGAGGGAAAGTTGGATGGACAGGATGATAGCACCTGTGCTTCAACAGTCATATCACATAGTGTTGATGACCTTACACTTCAGCATAGTGGTGACACTAGTGGAGATTCACACATGTTAGCACCTAGACCTGATGAGCTTCCTATGATGACCGTGACACATTTGTCATATTTTCAGACACCCATGATAGCCACTACACATGAGGATATCAGTGGCATTTCAGATATGATGGAGGAGCCTTGTGTGAGGGATGCACACCAGGGATATATGAATCCACAGACCCATGAGGAGAGATATGATGTGTAGACAATTGACCTTACACATACGTATCAGTGTGAGGTGAGTGAGTCACTTCTTTTGGAGACTCCATTGTTTGATCAAGTTGGGGAGACTGATAGTTTTATGGGACACTTGCTTCCAGGACCGGTCGATAGTGATGTGGATGCACTCCTTATTGATCGGGATGGACATAGCACGTGTCTTGACAGATATGTATGGGATCCAGGTGCAAATGATAGTAGCAGGGTGAGTGCACAGGAGGATACAACTGCCCATACAAGATACAATGTGATTCAGATGGGGGTAGCAGTTGGTGATGGTGTGGAGTGGCACACAGGGGGACCCTATAGCAAAGTGGATAGTGGGCAGTTCAATTCCTTATATTTTGTGGAGAGTGTTGTTGGGGATTCCATGGTTGACACTAGCAGTGAGGGGCATGAGGTAACACCTCATCATGACTGTGATAAGGAGCCACGCTACTTGGTAGGCTAGTTAAGAGTCAGTGAGGACATGATCATGGCATCAACTAGGCACATTGATGACACACATGCATTGGTGGTCGACTGTTGTTGGAGGGCATCGATGGCACATGATAGTTCAGATGGGGGATTTTCCATGGATGAATTTCATACTCTCAGGGAGAGAGTGTCTGTGATGAGGACCGACTACCAATAGCTGTTGATAGATAGGGACTACCTAGTGGAGATTGGTGAGATGTATCACAGGGTGCTGAGGGAGTAGGAGTTGGAGGTTGACAGACTCACTCATGAGTTGGAGAGCACACAAGGATTCTTGAAAGGAACACAGGTATCCCTTCAAGAATCAGAGGCCTGATTAGAGGAGCTCCTTGAGGAGATCAGATAGAGATCCACTACATCTATCTTAGCAAAGAGTCAGATATATCCTTAAGTCACATTGCTAGGGGATGTTGGTGGTTTAGCAGAGGATTCCCAATTGATGGAGGAGCATGAGGAGTACCCAGGATCACTGATGAGTATGGATAGATATGATTCAGAGGTGCATGAGGATATCCACGTGTCACAGGAGCTACCCTCCACGAGGATCTTTGAGACATTAGAGCACTCACATACACATGGGGACTCCAGAGCCAGGGGAAATTACGAGGACATTTCCATTTGTGTTCCAGGATTGGCTGACCTTCATGTAGAGGTTGACCTAGTAGTACACCCAGGATCCATGATGTTGCAAGAGTATACAAGAGATTACATGAGTATGCAGTAGCATACAGTGGTGATTGATAGTTCACAGAGACATGCATAGGTGTGCAATGGGATTCAGAGGGGTGTATTGGCTTATAGGGAGGAGACACACTTAATGGAGCATGGAGATGTCTCTCCTTTGCAATAGCACATAGTTCTGAGAGATCACCTTCACAGTAGCAAAAAATATAGGGGTGATGATGGTTGGAGACTGATGGATTGACATTTTGGGGATTTACCCCTGGTTGTACCTGATGTTTGGGGTTCAGTGATGACTACAGGAGAGTATTTACCATGGGTATCAGTGGACGAGATTTTGGTTGAATCCTTGGGATCAACCAAAGCATATGGCACTTTCCAGTCATACATTCAGTTACAAATTTTTATGTTAGCTTTCCCCAACACTTTCATCATTGATAGCAGCATGGGGGGAGATAGATAGTGGCAGAGGACATGGAGAGTTGTTAGGCTGCGACCACCTGGCATGAGTGCTTTTATGACATTCAATAAGATAGGGGCGAATCATCATAGGCAGACAGTTGAGACTTTGTGCATGATGATGATCATCTTAGGCCATGGGATAACAAACATCTCAGAGGGCAACACAGATACAAATTCTCATGGGAATGAGCATAGAGGGCCTACGATAGTGATTAGTATGACACATGAGAAGTTAGTGGGGATTGGAAGTGATAAACTTCCAAGTTTTCCATGGGATTTGGGAGTCCATTTTCTTAGTTGGTTGTTTCCTCTTATGATGACCCAGGCTGCGCCAGAGAGCCACATACTTCACCTTGGGTTGGTTTTGAGTGGGCTTGCAGGGGCTTGTCCTATGGAGTGAGACAATTTCTCCCTTTTGATCATCATGATCAAGCATGGAGATGGTTGGGAAGATACTACTTCCACATAGGTTCTTTTACCGATGTGGCTTCTGGACAACAGGTCTAGTTTCCATAGGTATTCCAGCTTGAGGATCTAGGATTGGGGGATCCAATATGTATACGGGGAGCAGATAATCATGATCAGAGTAGTGCAACACCAATATGGTGATATTTGACAGAGACTAGAATGGGACCTGAGGATTGTAGGGCTAAGCATTTAATTGAGAATTTCATTGACTGATGGAGGCGAGTGGACCCTTGCAGCGAAAATTTATTTTGACTTTCCATTAAGCTTCAGTGTTGAGGAGAGCATGTCACTTGAGGGTGTTTCATGGAGGTCTTGCAATAACTCACTATGGTAGAAACATGTGTAGTTGGTGGAGACCGTGTTGGTCTTGGTATGGACTTGGAGGATGGAATCTTTCCAGGATGAGGCCATGTGTCATGTGCAGGAGACTCATGGTGTTGATATGTTTTAGGATTATGCTTCACAGGGTATTGCAGTTCATGTCTTGAAATGGGACCCAGGGGATGGAGTGCATGATAGTTCATCTTTGGATGGAGCTTACTATGTGTCCCATAGGTGGACATGGGACCCTAATACTATATTTGGATGGATTCAGTTATTGCTTGAGGACACACAATATTCTACCAGGGAGGACTGTAATGTCCCCACTTTGGGACATCGTTATATTACAGAGTGTTATGATGACCAGAGTAGCCAGATGGAGGTTATAATGAGTACATGAGAAATTGAGGGTTTTTTTGGGGTCCGGATTACATCGCTCATCTTATTTCATCATCATTATCCATTTCACACATCTTGTATTTGGTTTCATTGCATCTCGACAATTTCCGTAATTTTGAGTTATTTTGGGCTATATGTTAATTAAATTCACTAAGGAGGTCATATTGGGTATAATACTTGGAAGAACCTCTTAGTGTAATAGCTCATTGGAATTGATAGGAATACCACTACAAGATAGGATGATGAGAAATTACTTTCAATGGTCAGGGAAGCCAAAAGGAAGGATAAACTACTTTTTAGAGGTAAAAAGGCTAATTAATTAATTAAAGTGATTTAATTAATTAATTAATAATTAAATAAAGTAAAATTCACTTGGAGAGACAAGGTGAGAACAAAGGATAAAAGAGAGACATGAGCCTCTATTCTCTCATTATGTTGTTTTATCATTTGATATTTGGCTTCTTGCTAGTGAGCCCATGCACTTGGGGGTTTTGAGGGTTTTGACTTAACACACCCTAGAGATCAACTCGGCGGTGAAAGATCCCACCCAACCTAGTCCAATATTAGCCACGGAGGTTAAATATTCCTCCCTCACCATCCTACATCAGATCTACTTTGTTACATGAGGTTTCTACATCAGTTACAGGTTTAGAGAGAGCTTGGGCACAACTTCAAGGGATTTTCAGCAGGAGGGTGCACCAACTTGAGGAGATTAGCTTGATCTAGGAAGAGGAGAAGGATTTTGAGGAAAATGACTTATGGGTATTCTTTGTAGGGCCTAGGGAACCTTTCCTAGCCCTTTCTAGAGGAGGTTTCTCTGTTGTATTATTTATTGGAGCTCAACATAGGTTTAGAGAGAGGAGGGCGCACCACAGATTGAGGATCCTGTCTTTTGGAGGGTCATTTTTTCATTGTTCAGCCCGATACTTTGCCAGGGGTTTTCCCTTGACCCGATCTATCATTCCATGTATTTTGAGAGAATCTAGAGGTCTCTAGGATAGAGGCTGAATTATTGGGTCTTCAATCATCCAGGAGGGCGCAAGCCAATTAGGGGTTTCCTCATTTGGATGGTCATAACTTCACCGTTCAACTTGAGACTTCACCAAGGGTTTGGTATTGGCTTGATCTACTCTTCCAGCCATTTTCAGAGTGTTTGGGGGCCTCTTGCAGCAAGGCCGAATTATTGGAGGTATTCAACTTTCCAGCAGGGCGCAACTTATCCAGTTTGAGGGTTTGATTCAACATTGGGTGGAGATCTCAGTTGTCATTCATCTTTGACAACCATGTTTCCTTTGGAGGCTTGTATCTTCTCTTCTTGATATTTCTTGAGGGTTATCCTCATTTTACTACTAGCTCTTAGCTATATTGTACCATATCTGTAGATCCATTGTATCAGGGTCTTCTTCTATTATGAATAATATCAGATTTGAGGTATTTTTGGGTTATCTCTTGTATTGTTGATCTTGCATCTTGTTGAGGTATGTTCCATTTCTATATATTCTTTGATTATTGCTTCAAACACACATAAAACCCATCATATTAAAGCCCAACGCAACTCATGAGACTTAAGATTGCAAAGTGTTTGACGAAATGCCACAACCAAAAAATGTTTAAAAATCACATGAAAAACGCAATGTTCTTGGCATATTGGCTTGGGAACATTACATAATACTTGTATACAGACTGACCTAGGTATCCTAAAACCCTCCATAAATCAACCGATCAACCGCCTAACTATTATAGTGCCACCGAGAACAACACTCAGGAAGATACTCTATAGTACCTGGGTAATCATGTAGTACGACTAAGGGTACAATCTAGCCTCCTTAGTTGGTTGCTTGAGATATTGGGTTGAGTACTACTATTCGACCCCACACATATATTAGAGAGATATAACACAGGGAAAACCCTTGTCTGTAGGAACCCTGAGAATTGTAACCTTTGGGACATAAATAGAACATACAAGATCTATTTCCGCACAACCTTGCCTCCTCCATTATGGTTGTGAAATTACTTCACATTTTTTCCTGTTAAAAATTTAGGCATTTTGACACTGCAGTATTATTTAGATTGGAGTATAACTCTGTAGGAGTAATTTTTTTTCTTTTCGCACACTGATTTGAGACCTATCCCATTGGAATCCTTTTTTTATCCCAACTGCAGTAATACCTATCATTTTCAACCATTTGTTTCTTCATGGTCCCGACCCCCTCCTGACCCTCTTATTTGGGACCTACACCATTGTATTCCCCTTTTCACATCGATCATCGTGATACCTTTCACCCGTAACCCCTTTTCCATGTGGACCCACCCTCCTCCTTCCTGTGCCCTCCTTTCACCATGTCCCACACCCGCAGCTAAGACCTTGAATCCCGCCTCAATTCTTTGTCCCATGATTTCTCCATGATCGAGAAGGAAGTGCGGTGAATGAATGCCAATATTACCACCCTTAATGGACATATTACCACCATCAACACCAACATGCATTCCGCCATAGATGCCAAAATGGAAAACCCGAAACAGGACATGATGAAGGACCTTTTTTCCCACATGGTATGTCAACTTGAATCCTTTACTACCCAATTCTTCGCCAAAATGCATATTCCTGGAGACCTTACCTCATCTAACCATCATTTGCACTCCGAAGATGATATTTCCTCCAATTCCTAGACTTTTTAGTCCCATCAATTTTAGCGTGACCTATGCCTTCCTGGAGTGGATGTGAACAAATTTGATGGCTCAAATCCCACATGTTGGTTCACTCAAATGGAACACTACTTCTCCTTGCATGGCATTACCGATGAGTTGGACAAACTATGTTATGGTGTTCTCCATTTGGATCTTGAACGTTGGAAATGGTGACAATGGCGTAAACAGGCATGCCAAGGGTATGTGGCTTGGACACAATTTGTTGCAGAGATCTATGACCACTTTGAAATCGATACCCATCATTTAGGCTATTTGACCAAGTTTAAACAAAATGGCCTAGTGGAAGAGTTTATAACCTCTTTTGAGCAATCAACTTTCAGAATGGAGGGCATGACTTATGATTTTTTTAGGGAATGCTTTATTAATGGCTTCAAGGATGGAATACATGCCCATGTTCTCATGACTCACCCCCATTCTTGGTTGTAAGCTACAAAACGAGCCAAGGAAGCACAAAAAGTCATCTCATCCCAAACCAAAAAAGCACCCTTTATTCCTCTCCCTAAACCCACCCTTCCTACCCCTCCTGCCACTCCCCTCAAGATATAAAATTTTACTTGGGCTGAAATGGTTGAACGCCAACTTAAGGGTATTTTTTATAATTGCGATGACAAGTATTTTCTGGGGCACAAGTATAAGGAACAAAATATTATAATGGCTATGACCGAGGAGTTTCTGAAGAAGAGGCATATGCTTCTCATGTACCCAAGCTACCCCCACTAGATGATCTTAGTCCACCCTCTGATCCATCGACAATTGAACCACTTATTTCTCTGAATGCACTCATAGGTTTCTCTGCTCCTCAAACCCTCAAATTAATTGGCTACATTAAGAACCAGAAAGTCATCATTCTAGTTGATAGTGGCAACACCCATAATTTTATTCATTGCCACATTTCCCAAGAAGTTAATTTCTATATCTGTCCTGTTAATAATTTCCAAATCATGACTACCAATGGAGGTTCCATGAAATGTGGAGGGCGTTGTGAAAATGTGTGCCTCCAAATTGGTCAATACCACTTGAAATCTCATATGTTTTCTATTGACATGGGCGGTTGTGACATTGTACTTGTTGTAGAATGGTTACGCACTCTCGACCCTATCACCATGGATTTTTAGAAATTAACAATGCAATTCCAGCAAGAGGGACAATAACACCATTTTCAAGGCATCACAACAAGGTCACCAGAGATCATCAGTTCCCACCAAATGGAAAAGTTCCTCAAAAAAGGTTATTCTAGAATTGTTTCCCAACTTCATTCCATTCATGCAGTTGAGACCCCTTGTATACATCTCGACCTCCAATATATCCTCTCCCACCAGCAAGTTGTGTTTCAAACCCCCAGGGACTTCCACCTTCTCATGGTTTCCATGATCATTCCATTCCTCTAGTTCTGGGTATTCTTTCTCCAATTTTTTTCCCTTATCGTCATCCATTCACCCAAAAGAATGAAATTGAGAATATTGTTCAAGAATTGCTAGAAGACGGTGTCATCCGTCTCAGTACCTGTCCCTATTCTTCTCCAAAAGTCACGGTACTCAAGAAAGAAGGTACTTGGTGCATGTGTCTTGATTTTAGAGCTCTCAAAAAACTCACCATCAAAGACAAATTTCCCATTTCTGTCATTGATGGGGATGAATTAAGTGGTGCTCAACATTTTACCAAAATTGATCTCCGCTCTAGCTACCACCAAATTCGTATGAAAGAAGAAGAGATTCCCAAGACTGCATTTAGAACTCATGAGGGTCACTATGAGTTCTTGGTTATGCCATTTGACCTCTGTAATGCTTCTAATTTTCAAAGTCTCATGAATAATGTCTTCTGCCCTTTCCTATGTCATTTTGTCTTGGTTTTATTTGATGATATTCTCATCTATAACAAAATTTGGCAAGCCCACCTTGCCCATGTGGATCAAGTTCTCCATCTACTATCTCAACACAAACTTTTTCTTAAGCAATCTAAATGTGTTTTTGGAGCCTCTGAAGTTGAGTACCTGGGACATATTGTCGGCAAGGATGGTGTCCAGGTGGATCTGAAGAAAATTGAAGCTATGCAGGATTGGACGCACCCAAAAAACCTTAAAAATCTACGTGGCATCCTGGATTTGATGGGTTATTATCGCAAGTTTGTTAAGAATTATGGAAAAATTGAAGCTCCCCTCACAACACTCCTTAAAAAGAATTATTTTAGTTGGAATCCAACAACCGACAATTCCTTCCAATCTTTGAAAAGAGACTATGTGCACTACTTCGGTTTTGGCTCTCCCTGACTTCAACAAGACCTTTGTACTGGAGTGTGATGCCTCAGGGAAAGGCATTGGGGATTTTCTCATGCAAGATGGTAGACCTTTGGATTTTACCAACAATCAATTGTTCGAGCACCATTTGGGACAATCCACCTATGAAAAGGAAATGCTGGCTATTCTTCACGCTGTGTATCTCTGACATCCTTATATCTTGGGGAAACACTTTCAAATAAATTATGATCATCAAAGAGTCAAGTATTTTCTGGAACAAAAAATTTATTCCCCGAAGCAACAAAAATGGGTAACCAAACCATTTGGATATGATTATGGGATCATCTACAAAAAAGGAAAAGAAAATATGGTGGTTGATTCCATTTCCAGGAAATATGAAGAAGAAGGGCCTCTTTTTTCCCTCTCTTTCATTGTCGCATATTGGCTTCAAGAGGTTTTCCAGGAATGGTTGCAAGACCCCAAACTCTCAAGAATGATCCAAACATCACAGTTGGATTCACAAGATTCTCCATGATACTCATGGCACCAGGATGAACTTCGTTATAAAGGTCGTCTGTATTTAATAAAATAGCGAAACTTAAATCCACCGTGCTCTCTGAGTTTCACACTTCACCTACAACTGGGCGTTCTGGTTTTACTAAAACCTATGAACGGGTCAAATGTTCTTTATTCTAGGATGGTATGAAACATGAAATTCACACCTTTGTGGCTGGATGTGATCCCTATCAATGCAATAAGGGAGAGACAACTAAATCCCCAGGAACACTCCAACCACTTTCGATCCCACCTACTACTTGGACATATATTTCTATGTAATTCATTGTTGGATTACCTAAATCAAGCAATTGTTGGCATGTTTTATAGGCAACGTATGCTTTTCATTGATGGAAAGTACAACAACGATGATGGCTTGAGTACAGGTATAATGTGCCAGGTGAGCACTAGAAGTATTTTGGGAAGATGCAGCAGAGCAAACTCATGAAGACCAGAAGAGATAGTGCAGAGGTGAATGTAGAGTGCATAGTATGTGTGTTTTTCGTTGATGGCAAAGATCATGACCAACAACACAATGATGATCGCATGACAAGATCAGAAGCTAAATTCCATTTCGGGTATCAGAAACAAAGACTCCATTTCGGAGTTCCGGATACTAGGAGTTGGAGGAGTCAAGAGTCGAGACTCTTCATCACAGGAGTCCCGATGTGCCAAAATGCGAAAAGTCAAAAATCCCAAAATAGGCACATCAACCAGAGTTTCAGATACCGGGAGTTAGAGGAGTCAAGAATCGAGACTCTTCATCACAGGAGTCCTGAAGTGCCAAAATGCGAAACGAAGAAAATCCTGAAACAGGCACATCGACCGGAGTTTTGGATACCGAGAGTTGGAGGGGTCAAGAGTCGAGACTCTTCATCATAGGAGTCCCGAAGTGCCAAAATGCTAAATGTCAAAAATCCTGAAACAGGCACATTAACCAGAGTTTCAGATACCGGGATTTGGAGGAGTCAAGAGATGAGACTCTTCATCACAGGAGTTCCGAAGTGCCGAAATGCAAAACACCGAAAAATCTTGAAACAGGCACATCGATCGGAGTTTTGGATACCGAGAGTTGGAGGAGTAAAGAGACGTGACTCTTCATCACAGGAGTCCCGAAGTGCCGAAATGGGAAATTGCGAAAGCTCTGTATGGATAAGCACTTGGTCACCGCCGCTGGTCACATCGTCGAAGAGCTGTAGAGAAGAGCTCGAAGAGACAAGCTTGATTTCAGAGGTTGGGACATGGAGAGTCGAGATGACTCATCACAAAATCCCTGAAACGTGAAATGCGAAATATGTGTTCAGAATTGGCCCCTGGTCATAACCTATGGTCACATCGACGAAGGCTCAAGGGAGGAGGTAGCACGAAGCTAATCTCCATTTCAGAGATCGCGACTTGGAGAGATGAGATGCCTCACCACAGGAATGCCAAAATATCAAAATGCCAAATTGTGAAATAAGCACGAGACCCATCATTTATGATCCAACGGTGCAGGTTATTCAGGAATATGATCGAAGGGCTGCTATTTGTCTTCACAGTTAATCGATCAATGGTGATTCAGTTGTTGATGCAGTTTTTGGAGGTTCACAGTGTAACTGCTAGAAATGATTGATTGTTTCTACCATAGGACTCGAAGAGACTTCAAGGTGATCGCCAGAGAAGCTGAAGAGTCTCAAGGAATCTGCCAGTGGAATGAAGATTGTTCATAGAGTCAATTGACAGATGGAAGAGCATTGGAGCTTGTAAGTGCAACAGAGAGGATGAGCTCGACTGTGACAGAGAAGACAAAGAGTCTTGACTACTAGAGAGGCTAAGGAATCTCAGCATAACACCCAGTGATGATGAACACATGGGCATAACCGCCAGAACAGTTGAGGAATTGCCATGATGATGAGGTAGAAGACTCGACACGAGTAGAACACGCAGAACAGAGAGAGTGTGTTGATGCTTGAGCGAGCGAATCAGAGAAAAAATTGAAGTGGCAGTGAAAAACTCAATGAAAAACACTATGGAACGTTGAAGAGCATGCAGAGGCACTGTGCATGGAGGATGAAGAAGGTGCACAGATAGTATAAATACGCAAAATAGAGAAGAGATGGGTGTTGCTGTTGAGAGGGATTTATGCATGTAGAAGGAGAAGAGTGCAGCAGCTAAAATGCACAGAAGAGGAATAGTTCATTTAAGGGACATGGTGCATAGAGAATAAAAGGCAGAAGAACATAAAGTGTAAGGGGAGTGTGCAAAAAGACACTGATGCAGGTAGAGCAGAGCAGTGTAGCAGAACAATGATAAGACCGGTAAGCCATTGATAAATATTGTATCACTGTGATAAACTTATATATATCAAAATTTATATTTAAGGGTGGTTGGGAGGTGCCAGGGAGGACTGTTTTCCTCAGAGGTTCAAGTGGGTGCTTGAACACAGGGAGTTGTAGCTTCCATCTGGTTGCAGCCAGAAAAACTAGGGTGGCAGGGTGGTGCAAAGGAGAACATTGGTTCTCTGATATCCAGGTCGGTGCCTGTGTAACTGGAAGTTGGTGCTTCCATCCAGTTGGTGCTTCCTTCTAGTGGGTGCTAGAGAAACCAGGGAGTCGGTGCTTCCTTCTAGTGGGTTCTAGAGAATCCAGAGAGTTGGTGCTCTCAACAAGTAGCAGCTTGCAAAACAGAGGTAGTAGCCTCATTATGAGTTGGTGCTCATAAGTATGATAATGTACATAATGTAAAGATTACTTATCATATAAAGAAGAAGAGGTTTTTACCCTTTATGGGTTTCCTTAGGAAATATCTGTCTCTGTATATTTCATATGTGTGAATGATGATGAATGTTCTATTTCTTACTTCCCTACATTATTGTGATTGACATTAAGTGTTCTGTAAAGAGTTTAAAATAAGCATAATTGTTTAAGCACGGTAACAACTGATTCACCCCCCCCTCTTAGTTTTAAAACAATTGGTATCAGAGCCGACCCCTTTTATCTAAAGGTAGATCCTAGAGCTTAAACATGTTAAGCCATGAAGGAAATTCAACCAATAAGGCCCCTCTGTTCAATGGAACAAACTTTGCCTTCTAGAAAGTTAGAATGAGAACCTACATAATGGATTTAGGTGCAGATGTCTGGGATGTGGTAGATATTGGTTATGTAAAGCTAGTTGTACTAGCTAATAAGGATTGCAAGCTATAATTTATCTTCAATGCTAAGGCTATGAATTCTATCTTGAGTGGGCTTGTAGAAGTAGAATTCGTAAAAGTTATGCACCTAGGAACTGCCAAAGAAATGTGGGACAAACTCATTAGCATTTATGAAGGTAATGAGAAGGTAAAGGATGCCAAGCTTCAAACCTACAGAGTAAAGTTTGAACAACTGAAGATGAAAGAAGATGGAACGATTGGAAAATAATTTCTGAGAGTTGAAGAACTGCTAAATCAAATGAAAGCACTTGGTGAAAAAATTGAGGAACCTTCTTTAGTTTAGAAAATTTTGAGATCTCTACCAGATAGGTTCAACCCGAAGGTCTCTGCTATAGAATAACTTAATGATCTAAAAACCTTGGAGTTTGATCAACTTCTAGGAACACTGACTGCATATGAAATGAGAATAGTTAAAGATAAACCCACTTCCATAGAAGCATCATTTAAGGCAAACAATAATGAGGATTCTCAGCCTGATGAAATTGAAGCAAAATTTGTGAAGAGACTGAAGAAGGGATTAGGCAAATACAAAGGTAAACTGCCTTTCAAATGTTTTAGCTGTGGTAAGATAGGTCATTTTGAAAATAAATGTCCTCACAAAAGAGAGGATCAAACATGTGATGATGAGGAGAAGCACAAACACAGAAATTTCTTTAAAAATAATAATTTTAAGAAGAAAATTCTTTGTGTAAACAATGATGATGATCCTTCAGATGATGCAGACAATGAGTCCTCTATTGAAGATAAACTAAGTGTTTTTATGCTTATGGCTATGGGAGATCTTGATGATGAACACACAGGAGGTGAAATGGATGATGAAGAAGCTGTGGTGGATATGGAAGGTGAATTAATCAGTGCTTTGGAAGAAATTGACAGATTTAGAATTAAGAACAAAAAGCAAAAACAATTGCTGATACAGTTCGAGAAAGACAGTAAACAACATGATGAATAATTTTCCCTACTAAAAGTGGAATTAGAAGAGGTAAAGAAAATCGAAGACATTTTGAAACAATAGTTATCAGAAAAGAAGACAATATGTGAAGCTCTGGAAAAAGAAGTAGTGAAAACCAGGAAAGAGTTGGAGAAGTTTTAAGCCTTGTATCATTAGAATCTGTCAAGTATCAAAGCATTAGAAGGATTAATCTCCATTCTAAATCAGCAAAGAAACCCAAATTTGAAAGCTGGATTGGGGTATAAAGAAGGATCAAGTAGTGATCATCCAAGTAATACAGAACCTATCAAGTTTGTCAAATCCTCAAACATTGACAACAGTCACTCTGCAGAAACAAAGAAAGAAAATCAACCACCAAGAAGGAATGAAATAAAAAGTACTAGAACCGAATCTGTAGATCAGAGAGATTATCGGCATGAAAGAAATCAACCTCCTCAAAGAAGACAAACTTTTTCAAGGTACATAGGCTTTTTCTATGGTTATTGTTTTTTTTGCTCTAATTTTGGTCACAAAGATATAAACTGTTCTTTAAGATTTAGATATGAACAATCAAGATATTCAACGAATAACCATCTTCCACAACAAAGATCGAGACAACCAAGCAACAAACAACCTCAAACTATAAATCATGCGATGGATGGGAAAATGACGCAGGTTAAACATAACAATATTTATGAGCATAACAATCGCTATGATACTCTATTTAGTGAACCAGAATGTTACATCTATCATAACTATGGACATAAAGCTGCAGATTGTCGCTTAAGGAATTACAAGTCAGATTTGATCCCCACTGCTGAAAATGTCAAGGTTTGGAAGAAGAAAGCAGATGACAAGTGTGGGCTAGTGTTATCAGCCAAAAGACAAAAGAATCCCTGGTATATTGACAGTGGATGTTCCAAACATATGAATGGAGACAAAAGTAAGTTTCTAACTCTAAGTGAAAGCAAATCAGGGAATGTAACTTTTGGAAATGATGTGCCAAGAAAAATAAAAGGTAAAGGAATGGTAAGTTTGAGTAATGGCAAAGGGAAAGCTCAAGATGTGTTGTTTGTAGAAGGTATGAAACATAATCTGATTAGTGTCAGTCAAGTTTGTGACCAAGGATGTGAAGTCGTTTTTACCTCTAAAGACTGTAGAATAAAATCTGTGAATTCAGGACAACTAGTTGCAAAAAGGATAAGAAAAGAAAACAATGTCTATGTGTTAAAAGAAAAAAAGAAGAATGCCACTTAAGAAAGTATGATGAAAGATGGTTATGGCATAGGAGACTTGGACATATAAAATTTGACCACTTAATCAAGATAAAAAATCTTGAGGTAGTAAAAGATCTTCCGAGAATATCAAAGCCCCAAGATTCTATGTGTAAACCCTGCCAAGTAGGAAAGCTAACCAGGACACAGTTTAATTCCAAGAGCTCTACTTCAACAGAGAAACCACTCCAACTAGTTCATATGGATTTATGTGGACCATCAAGACAGGAAGGCACAGGGAAATAAAACTACTTCATGATGATTATTGATGATTACTCCAGAATTACTTGGGTTGCCTTTCTCAAGGAAAAAGATGAAGCATTTGAGAAGTTTAAAAATTTAAGGCTTTAACTGAGAATCAAACATGCAAGAGGTTAAAGGAAGTAAGATCAGATAGAGGAGAAGAATTTATGTCAAGTGATTTCAAGGAATTCTGTGATAAGCATGGGATCAAGAGAGAATACACAATCCCAAGAACTCCACAACAAAATGGAGTAGTTGAGGGAAAAAATAGAACAGTGCAACAAATGGCCAGGTCAATGATGAATAAGAAGAAAATTGGTCAAACCTACTGGGTAGAAGCAATACACACAACAATCCATGTTCTTAACAAAGCCCATCTCAGACCACAAAGTGACAAGACACCTTATGAACTATGGTATGGGAGACCTGCTTCAATCAAACACTTCAAAGTCTTTGGGAGTAAATGTTACACAAAGAATAATGATGAGAACATTGGAAAATATGATGATAGGTGATGCAGCCACACCCCTTGCCTCGACAAAAGGCCTCTGTGCTGACCTCCCGGTCTTTAAGGATCGTTCAAAGTTCACCCTTGAGCCGGAGTGGCTCCTTTGATTCTCCCCTAGAATCTTTATTTAAATTTGACCCATAGGTTTTTTCGGCACCTTACAACCTTTAGGTCTGGTCCCTTCTCCGTTCACCATAAGAAGTCATAATCGCGTTTCGGGGTTTTCAAAATCCCGATGTCATGACCCTTTGGTTCCCGATTGCCCGATCTCTGCTTTCTCGATATGCTCCCTTTGTGCTTTATCCCCTCCTAGCTATGCCCTAGTCATGTGACCTACCTTTATATGACCGCAGTCATACCTTTTATTAGGGTTCGGGGTTTCGAATGTTGAAATGCACTAAACCTCTTGTCCACGGAATCCCCAATTTCTCGATTCATGATTTTTCGATGGATGACTTTCCTTTTGGGAAATTTCCCGACGATTGCGATTGTCGCCACGCGTCCTATAAAATGGACGTTCCTCGCCGCTTCGGGGTTTTCTTCATGGAAATTCTTGATGCCTCGTTATGACGAGATGACGTCAGCTGGGTCCCACACAGAGCTCTCCTCTTTTCATAGAATCGGACTTCACGATTTCGAATTGCAAGTCCTCCAGGACTCGCGAAATGTCGATCCCTGACTTTCTTTGGATTTCTGACACGCGTTCCAAGTGGATGGATGGTTCAGATTTACCCTCGGGGTTCCGCCAACTGCCAAGCCAAACCACTTTCTTGTATGAGTCCCGATGATCGAAATGCCGATGGGCTTTCTATCTCATCCACATGTCCCAATTGATGGACGACTCCGATCATTTACGGGGTTTCCAACATGGATTTTCCCGATCTCTTGCTCACAGGACTCCCGATTTTCCGAATCCAGAAACTCCGATGGAGTCTTCCCTTTCGGGACTTTTCCCGAGATCTTAGATCTCTGCCACGTGTCCCCTTAAGATGGACAGTCCCAATTCAACCTCAGGATTTCGAGACTTTTGATGCCTCGATGACACAAGTTCTTTGTCAACTTAAAACACTGGTCACCGAAATGTCGACGGGCTTTCGATGATTGCCACCTGTCTCCTCAAGATGGATGACTCAGATTGATTTCAAGATTTTCACTATGAAAATTCCCGATCACTTTTCCTTTTGATTCCCATTTTCACAAATGCCGAAATTCTGATGGCCACGCCTCTCGTCAGAACTTTCCTCCTCCTGTTCTCGACGTCTAAACTTTGTGCAACTCCTAGTCAATCCAACGACTGACGAGTATCTATATGAATATTCGACGGTCCACAATCTCCTGAGCTTGAACTCTGGATGCTACCGTAACCTCCTCGCTCCTCTGGCAGATCTGACGGCTAGCGGTATTTTCACAAATCCTCTCCACAAGATCCTGATCGTTGGTCTCTTCCCCTTGATGATTTCAAAGGCTTTACTCCTCCTGAGCTTCTCACAACTTTGAGCCTTAGAAAAAGACTCTGGCGTGCACTCCTTACACAACCTTCAGACACCTTCCAATGTCAACTACTTTGACTCTGTGCATGCCTGCAGCAGTAGTCCTTCGATATTTGGCTTAGGTCCGCAACCCTGAGACTCTCCTTGGCCTGCGCACTCCTTGCACGACACCTGTGCCTAACCGCACTCTGAGGGAATAAGAACAACCACTACCTCTCCCGATCTTTCAGAGACAACTCTCTAAAATCCTTGTCGACGCACTCCTTGCGGACAATTCAACTGCACTCCTTGCAGGAATCTTGCTTAGACAGAGAAGCAATTGAAACTCATTCTCCTTACTCTTCCTCTCTCAGATTCCAAATATTCAACAGGAAATCATTCATGCATATCATAAAAGAAATTTCAAGACAGAAAGAGCAAAACATTTAAGAGCATAACATTTGAAGATGCATACACAGAGAATATACGAACACCATGAATTTGAATCACAACTTCTTTGTATTAATTCAAAACTTTTGTACATGGAGTCTGCTACACAACTCTCTACTTCTCTCCTATGCTCTTCAATAATGTTACCAATACACAATGAGGGTGTCTATATCTGTTTTCCCTCGACTCCTTCTAAAACTGTCTAATCTAATATTCAATTCTACCTACTTACATAAATGACTTCTACCTACTATGGACGAGAGTAGATCGCTCAAGGTCCTTTAAAATAAATAAGTACGCCTCTCCTTAACTATCACATTTAAGTTTGGTGCATCCACTCTTCAAAAGTTTTTTAAACAATTTAACATATGCTCAAAATGTGTGGCGCTTGCCCCCACGCCTGCTTGATGTTGACGATGATCCTACATCATACTCCCTCGCTTCAAATTTTTTCATGGGCTCCTATCCATGAGCTCTTGCACGATCTGTCCATGCTTCTGAATCTCTGCTTCATTCTCCCAGCTGGCATATTCAACTGGATGGCCCTTCCACTTGACCAAATATTCGAAGTATTCTTTCCTTCTGGTCTTCTTGCCAATTCTTTTGTCTAGTATGCTTTCCATCTGTGGCATCTATGCAACTGACATCTACTTTTTCCACTGAACCTCTGACTGTTCATCACTTGTTCCTACTTCCTCAACTTTGTATGGGTACAAATCTGAGACATTGAATATCAGAGAAATTCCAATCCCATCGGGTAATTCAATCTCATAAGCATTTGCCCCAAATTTCTTCAAGACCCTACATGGCTTGATTTTCTTCATCTTTAGTTTGTTATATGTTCCTCTCAAGAACCTTTCCTTCCTCAAATGTGCCAAAATAAAATCACCAACCTCAAACTGAAGTTGTCTTCTGTGTTGATCTGCTCTACGCTTGTACTCCTGATTTGAATTTTGCAATCGCTCCTTCACCTAGCTGTGAAGTTCCTTCATCCCTTTTCGAATTCTTCTGCACTAGCACTTCTAGTCGCAGTCTGTTCTGAATCCCTCAACTCAGACATTCCTCTCGGCTGCATGCCATAGACAATTTGAAATGGACTCTGCCCTATGCTTCTGTTTATTGAGTCATTATAAGTGAACTCTGCCTATGGTAATACATTGTCCCACTGGATGTGGTGTTCCATCACCAGGCTCCTCAGCAAGTCTCCCAGACTTCTGTTCACTACTTCTATCTGTCCATCCATCTGAGGATGATAAGCTGAACTAAAAGACAAGTTGTTTCCCAACTTCTTCCATAAGGTCCTCCAGAAGTGCTCTATGAACTTCGTATCTCTATCCGAAACTATACTCCTTGGTAAGCCGTGAAGTCGAATGAATTCTTTGAAAAACAGGTTCGCAATGTGAGTTGCGTCACTGGTTTTCTGACATGGAATGAAGTGTGCCATTTTGGAAAATCTATCCACCACCACAAATATTGAATCAACACCTCTTTGTGTTCTTGGCAACCCCAATATGAAATCCATGCTAATTTCATCCCACGGCCTTCCTGGTGAGGGAAATGGTTGATAAAATCCTGCATTTTGTCTCCTTCCCTTTGAATGCTGGAAAATTCTGCATCGGTCCATGAATCTCTTGACATATACTCGCATTCCTGGCCAAAAATATGACTCATTCAGCTTCGCGAATGTTTTGTCATGACCGAAATGTCCGACCAATCCTCCACTGTGTTTCTCCTTCAACAGATTGTCCCTCATGGAGCTTTTTGGAATACAAAGCTGATTGCCCTTAAACAACAATCCTTCCTGGATCATGTATTCTGTCCATTGGATCCTATCTCTGAGAATTGGATTCTCAGCTGCTTCATACACCTCTTGAAAATATGGATCATCTGCGTACATGTCCTTGAGATCATCAAAACCCAACGTCTTGACTTTGAACTCCTGGAACAACAAACACTTTCTGCTCAAAGCATCAACAACTTTGTTAGCAGTACCAGAAATATGTTTAATCACAACAGTGAAATTTTGCATATATTCAACCCATTTTACATTTCTTTGATTCAACTTCTCCTGTTGAGTCACAAACTGTAGTGCATGATTGTCACTATATAAGACAAATTCTTTCGGGATCAAATAATGCCTCCATTTCTTCAACGTCTGTATGATAGCATAAAACTCCTTATCATAAGTAGAGTACTTCAACTTCGCTTCATTCAGCTTCTCATTGAAGTATGCTATTGGCCTGTCTTCCTGACTCAAGATTGCCCCAGTCGCAAATCCACTTGCATCACATTTCACCTGAAATGTCTTCTGGAAATCGGGCAACACCAGAATTGGTTGTTCCGTAATTTTCCTTTTCAACAGGTTAAAACTCTTCTCAGCTTCTTCTGTCCAGTGAAAAGATTTATGTCTTTTCTTCACTGTATCCATCATTGCTACGCTAATTCCACTGAAATTCCTGATGAACTTTCGATAGAAACTAGCTAACCCGTGAAAAATTCTCACCTCAAATATAATCTTCGGTGAAGGCCAATTCTTGATCACTTCCACCTTATCTGGGTCCATCCTCAATTTGTCTGCAGAAATAACAAATCCCAAGTAAATGAGTTCTATCTTCATGAATGAGGATTTATTCATGTTTATGAGCAGCTTCTCTTGCTGTAATCTCTTCATCACTGTAGCCAAATGCTTCAAATGTTCCGCTACTGTTTTACTGAAAACCAGTATGTCATCTAAATACACAATGACAAATTTTCCAATGAACTCCTTCAGGACTTCGTTCATCAACCTCATGAAGGTACTTGGCGCATTTGTTAAGCCAAATGGAATAACAAGCCATTCATACAACCCTTCGTTTGTTTTGAATGCTGTCATCCACTCATCACCTTCCCTCATGTGAATCTGGTGATATCCACTTTTCAAATCAATCTTTGAAAAATATTTTGCTCCACTCAAACAATCCATCAGATCATCCATCCTCGGCAATGGAAATCTGTACCTGATGGTTATCTTGTTAATGGTTCTTGAATCAGTGCACATCCTCCAGCCTCCATCTTTCTTCGGACTGAGTACTATTGGAACAACACATGGACTCAAGCTTTCCCTAACCAAACCTTTGTCCAACAAATCCTGGACTTGTTTCTTAACCTCTTCATTCTCTTGAGACGTCAATCTGTATGCAGCTTTGTTTGGCAAAATGGCTCCTGGTATGAGATCAATATGATGACTCACACTTCTGATCGGTGGCAACGAACAAGGTAATTCATCCACTACTATATCAGCGAACTCTTTCAGCAGTCCCTGAATCTCTTCTGGTAAATCATCCACTTTTGTGCTAGTCAGAACAATTCTAGGCTTTCTGACCACAATGAACTGCAGATCTTCCTTCTTCTTAACTTCTGTAAGAAGTTCCTTCCCACTCATGAGAAGTACTATGTTGCTTACTTCTGGCTTCACCTCCTTATCTTTGATTGGAAGAAACATGTGAGTTCTCCTATTCTTTTCTAGGGTGTATGTGTTCATCTTCCCATCATGAATCACATTCCTGTCATATTTCCATGGTCTACCCAGCAATAAATGACAAACATCCATAGGAATAACATCACAGAGTATCTTATCACTATATCCTCCTATTTTAAACTCGACTAAACATTGTTTAGTGACATTTACCTGATGTCCTTTTTGTAGCCATGAAACTTTATATGGACTTGGATGTTCAATCGTCTCTAGCTCCAACTTTTCTACCATCTCTGTAGAAACAAGATTATCCATGCTTCCACTGTCCACAATGACCTTGCATACCCTATCCTTGGTTTTGCAAGCAATCCAAAAAAGTCCATTTCTCTGGACTGAACTCTCCACCTCCTTCTCGGGTGTCAAAAGGAATTTTCGCATCATCAACGATCTTCCACCTTCAGTGTCTTCTACCTCAACATCCCGCCTCTGTGCTTCAGCGATGTGAGTCTCTCCACCCTCTTTATTTTTATCAGGACACTCATAAGACTTGTGCCCATTATTTCCACATGTGAAGCATTTTATTACTCCACCTCTTCCTCTTCCTCTACCTCTAGTACGAGGAAAAGTATTATTATCAGCATACCCTCCTTTCTTCTTAGTATGCCGTTCTCTCTGTGAACTTCCACCTCTCTCCGTTCGAGTCTGAGGTTTCCTCCAGTCTTCCTTGGGTTTCTGATTTTTATCTTGGGCAACTGATTTTCCCCTGGCTTGACTTCTGCCTCGACCTTTCTGACCTTGCTTTCATCTCAGCTTCTCTTTTGCTTTCAGAGCCATCTGATAAGCATCTTCCACCGTTCGGATGGTAACCATGCTCATTTCATCCTGGATATCATATCTTAGGCCATTCATGTATCTGGAAACTTTTTCATCATCACTCTCCCAATGACTTGCTCTGATGTTCAGTTTGTAGAATTCCTCAGTGTATTCTTTTACTGTCATCAACTTCTGTCTTAGGTTCTGCATCCTCCTGAACAGGGTAATTTGATAGTCTCTGGGGATGAATTTTGCCTTCATTTTCGCAATCATCCTGTCCCAGCTCTTGATCTTTTGCTTTCCCTTGCAGCGTCTATCAGCTTGTAGTTCATCCCACCACAATGCTGCATGTCCCTTTAATCTTGTGACATCATGCTTGACTTTCCTGTCCTCTTCGACATCTTCATAGTCAAAGTAGGTGTTTATAGCTCTAATCCAGTCTAGAAGCTCTTCTACATCCAGATTTCCCTCATAAACTGGAATGTCCATCTTCGCCTTTGCACCCATTCTTGCAACAACTTTAAGCAAGAGTTCATTTGCTGCATCTTCTGCTATGACTTCTTCTTCATGTTCAACCTCTATTTCAATTTCGGAATCACTTAGATCCCCAACACTGACTATGCGTCTTTGTGCTGTCTCCATGTCTTCGAGTCTGGCTCGTAGATCACGCATCTCTCTTTCCATTTTTGGATTTTGCATCTGCCTACCTCTTCTTCTAGGCATTTCCTTCTCCTCTTCGGGATTGGGTGATTGTCTATCTCTTCTTCTAGGTGGCATGATGAATTCTCTTCCTTCTCTTCTCTGCTACAGAAAGAAAAGAACCTTTCAAAGGCTTTGATACCAAACTTGACGCAGCCGCACCCCTTGCCTCGGCAAAATGCCTCTGCGCTGACCTCCCTGTCTTTAAGGATCGTTCAAAGTTCACCCTTGATCTGGAGTGGCTCCTTCGATTCTCCCCTGGAATATTTATTTAAATTTGAGCCACAGGTCTTTTTCAGCACCTTACAGCCTTTAGGTCTGGCCCCTTCTCCGTTCACCACAAGAAGTCACAATCGAGTTTCGGGGTTTTCAAAATCCCGATGTCATGACCCTTTGGTTCCCGATTTCCCGATCTCCGCTTTCCCGATATGATCCCTTTGTGATTTAGCCCCTCCTGGCTATGCCCTAGTCATGTGACCTGCCTTTATATGACCGCAGTCATACCTTTTATCGGGGTTCAGGGTTTCTAATGTCGAAATGCACTAAACCTCTTGTCCACGGAATCCCCGATTTCTCGATTCATGATTTTCTAATGGATGACTTTCCTTTCGTGAAATTTCCCGACGATCGCAATTGTCGCCACACGTCCTCTAGGATGGACGGTCCTCGCCGCTTCAAGGTTTTCTCCGTGGAAATTCTCGATGCCTCATTATGACGAGATGACGTCAGCTGGGTCCCACACGGAGATCTCCTATTTTCAGAGAATCGGACTTCGCGATTTCGAATTGCAAGTCCTCTAGGACTCGCGAAATGCTGATCCATGACTTTCTTCGGATTTCTGACACATGTCCCAAGTGGATGGACGGTTCAGATTTACCCTCGGGGTTCTGCCAACTGCCAAGCCAAACTACTTTCTTGTATGAGTCCCGATGATCAAAATGCTGATGGGCTTCCGATCTCGTCCACCTGTCCCAACTGATGGACGGCTCTGATCGTTTATGGGGTTTCAAACATGGATTTTCCCGATCTCTTTCTCATAGGACTCCTGATTTGATGAATCCTGAAACTCCGATGGAGTCTTCCCTTTCGGGACTTTTCCCGAGATCTTAGATCTCCGCCACGTGTCCCCTTAAGATGGACGGTCCCAATTCAACCTCAGGATTTCGAGACTTTTGATGCCTCGATGACACAAGTTATTTTTCAACTTAAAACCCCGGTCGCTGAAATGCCAATGGGCTCTCGATGATTGCCACCTGTCTCCTCAAGATGGATGACTCAGATTGATTCTGGGATTTTCACTATGAAAATTCTCGATCACTTGTCCTCATGATTCCTGATTTCATGAATGCCGAAATTCCGATGGCCACGCCTCTCGTTGGAACTTTCCTCCTCCTGTTCTCAATGTATAAACTTCATGCAACTCCTAGTCAATCCAACGGCTGATGGGTATCTATATGAATATTCGACGGTCCACAATCTCCTGAGCTTGAACTCCGGATGCTACCGTAACCTCCTCGCTCCTCTGGCAGATCTGACAGCTAGCGGGATTTTCGCAAATCCTCTCCACAATATCCTGACCGTTGGTCTCTTCCCCTTGATGATTTCAAAGGATTTACTCCTCCTGATCTTCTCACAACTTCGAGCCTTAGAAAAAGACTCTGGTGCGCACTCCTTACGCAACCTTCAGACACCTTCCAATGTCAACTACTTTGACTCTGCGCACGCCTGCAGCAGTAGTCCTTTGATATTTGGCTCAGGTCCACAACCCTGAGACTCCCCTTGGACTACACACTTCTTGCATGACACCTGTGCCTAACCGCACTCTGAGGGAATAAGAACAACCACTACCTCTCCTGAGCTTTCAGAGACAACTCTTTGAACTCCTTGTCAACGCACTCCTTGCGGACAATTCAACTGCACTCCTTGCAGGAATCTTTCTTAGATAGAGAAGCAATTGAAACTCATTCTCCTTACTCTTCCTCTCTTAGATTCCAAATATTCAACAAGAAATCATTCATGCATAGCATAAAATAAATTTCAAGACAGAAAGAGAAAAACATTTAAGAGCATAACATTTGAAGATGCATACACAAAGAATATACGAACACCATGAATCTGAATCACAACTTCTTTGTATTAATTCAGAACTTATGTACATGGAGTCTGCTACACAACTCTTTGCTTCTCTCCTATGCTCTTCAATAATGTTACCAATACACAATGAGGGTGTCTATATCCGTTTTCCCTCCACTCCTTCTAAAACTGTCTAATCTAATATTCAATTCTACCTACTTACATAAATTCCTTCTACCTACTATGGATGAGAGCGGATCGCTCAAGGTCCTTTACAATACATAAGTACGCCTCTTCTTAACTATCACATTTAAGTTTGGTGCATCCACTCTTCAAAAGTTTTTTAAACAATTTAACATATGCTCAAAATGTGTGGCGCTTTCCCCCACGCCCGCTTGATGTTGACGATGCTCCTGCATCAATAGGGATGATGAAGGTATCTTCTTAGGGTATGCTACAAACAATAAAGGATACAGATGCTGTAATAAGAGGCTTCATAAAATAGTTGACTATATTGACATAAAAGTTGATGAAGGAATCCCAACAAGAGAGGTGTACAATAATGAGTCTTCTACAGAGGACACAGCTAAAGCTGAAGATGAAATGGTCCAAGATTAAGAAAATGAAGACTTTAAATCAGATGAAGACACAGATACTCAGACAGACTCAAATCAGCAGGCAACTTCAAATTCCTCCTCCAGAATCACTCAAAAGAATCATCCTGCAAGTCAGAAAAAGACAAAGGTGTACAAACCAGGAAAGATAATCAAAAACACCGAACAATCACATATAGCTTTCATATCCATGCTGGAACCCAATAATTTTAATGAAGCTAGCAAAGATGACCATTGGGTTAAAGAAATGAATGATGAACTTGATCAGATTGAGAAAAACAATACGTGGGAGATGGTTCATAGACCTGAAGGTAAAAATATCATTGGTTCCAAATGGATCTTTAAGAATAAGTTGAATGAGCAGGGAAAAGTTGTCAGGAACAAAGCAATATTGGTCTGTAAAGGCTATGCTCAAATAGAAGGACTGGATTTTGATGAAACATTTGCGCCCATAGCAAGATTAGAAGATATCAGAATATTTCTTGCCTATGCTTGTCATAAAAGGTTTAAAGTCTATCAAATGGATGCCAAGTCAGCTTTTCTAAATGGAGATTTAAATGAAGAAGTCTATATGGAACAACCAGAAGGTTTCAAACTGTTTGATAACCCTGACTTAGTATGCAAGCTGAAGAAAGATTTATATGGGTTAAAACAAGCCCCTTGTGCCTGGTATCACAGACTGGATACGTATCTCAAAGACAAAGGGTTCAAGAGAGGTACAGTTGACAACAATCTATATATCAAAACAGAGGATAATGATTTTCTCATCGGGTTGGTCTATGTAGATGACATCATCTTCTGATGTAATAAGGATTCATTGGTACAATGGTTTGCTTCTGCCATGGAGTCTGAGTTTGAAATGTCTATGATAGGTGAACTATCATTTTTTCTTAGTCTGCAAATTACTCAGAGGTCTGAAGGGATGTTCATTTCTCAAGAAAAATATCTAAGAGAAATGTTGAAAAGGTTTCAAATGGAATATTCTAAACATGTGGGCAGACCTATGGTTACTGGATGAAAATTAAGCAAGGATGATGACTCACCTGATGTTGATCAAAGTTCATATAGGTCAATGATAGGCAGCCTGCTGTACATCACAACATCTCGCCCATAAATAATGCATGCTGTTGGAATGGTAGGAAGATATCAATCTGCACCTAAACAGAGTCACTTGCTAGCTGTCAAAAGGATATTCAAATATTTGAAAGAAATAATGAACTATGGCCTATGGTATCCTAAGAATCAAAATTTTCAATTATCAGTCTACTCAGATGCTGATTGGGCTAACTGCATGGATGAAAGGAAAATCACGAGTGGAGGTGCGTTCTTCTTAGGAGATTCTCTAGTAGCATGGTTGAGCACAAAGTAAGGTTCCATTTCTTTATCAACTACAGAGGCAGAGTACATTTCTGCTGCTACCTGTTGCACTCAGGTATTATGGATGATTCAGACACTTGCAGACTTGGAGGTAAAATACACTGCATCGATCCCAATTCATTGTGATAACACTAGTGCCATCAGTGTGTCTAAGAATCCTGTATTCCACTCCAAGACCAAGCATATTCCCATAAAATACCATTTTCTAAGAGAGAAGGTCACCAATCAGATTGTTCAGGTCCATTACATTCCAACCACAGAACAAATTGCATACATCTTTACTAAAGCCCTAGCCAAGACACCATTTGAATATCTTCGACAGAAGCTGGTTGTCATCCCGTCTCACACCTAAGACAGTCCATCCTGTTAGGGGGAGGTTGTATTGATTGAATATCCGATACCTCAAAAAAATACTGCAATAGCTCAGGGGGAGAGTGTTTTTCTTTCACATTGATGTCAAAGGGGGAGAAAGGAATAGGTCTGGGTGCCTTTGTTGCCATCAATGCCAAAGGGTGAGATTGTTGGCATGTTTTACATGAAGTGTTTGCTTGTCATTGATGACAAGTACAACAACGATGATGGCTTGAGTACAGGTATAATGTGCCAGGTGGGCACAAAAAGTATTTTGGGAAGACACAACAGAGCAAGCTCGTGAAGACCAGAAGAGATAGTGCAGAGGTGCACATAGAGTGCAGAGTATGCATGTTTGTCGTTGATGGAAAAGATCGCGACCAACAACACAACAATGATCACATGGCAAGATCAAAAGATAAATTCCATTTCGGGTATCAGAAACAAAGACTCCATTTCGGAGTTCTGGATACTGGGAGTTGGAGGAGTCAAGAGTCGAGACTCTTCATCACAGGAGTCCCAAAGTGGCGAAATGTGAAAAGTTGAAAATCCCCAAATAGGCACATCAACCAGAGTTTTAGATACCGGGAGTTGGAGAAGTCAAGAGTTGAGACTCTTCATCACAGGAGTCCCAAAGTGCCAAAATGCGAAACGTCGAAAATCCCAAAACAGGCACATCGACTCGAGTTTTGGATACTGGGAGTTGGAGGAGTCAAGAGTCGAGACTCTTCATCACAGGAGTCCCGAAGTGCCAAAATGTGAAATGCCAAAAATCCTGAAACATGCACAATGACCAGAGTTTCAGATACTAGGAATTGGAGGAGTCAAGAGATGAGACTCTTCATCATAGGAGTCCCGAAGTGCCAAAATGAAAAACACCGAAAAATCCTGAAACAGGCACATCGACTGGAGTTTCGGATACCAGGAGTTGGAGGAGTCAAGAGATGAGACTCTTCATCACAGGTGTCCCGAAGTGCCGAAATGAGAAATTGTGTGGATAAACGCTTGGTCACCACCGCTGGTCACATCGTTGAAGAGCTGTAGAGAAGAGATCGAAGAGACAAGCTCCATTTCAGAGGTTGGGACATGGAGAGTCGAGATGACTCATCACAGAATCCCCGAAACACAAAATGCGAAATACATGTTTAGAATTGGCCCCTGGTCATAACCTATGGTCACATCGACGAAGGCTCAAGGGAGGAGGTAGCATGAAGCTAATCTCCATTTCGAAGATCGCGACTTGGAGAGACGAGATGCCTCACCATAGGAATGCCGAAATGTCGAAATGCCAAATTGCGAAATGGAGAAATAAGCGCGAGACCCATCATTTATGATCCAATGGTGCAGGTTATATGGGAATATGATCGAAAGGATATTTTTTCTCTTCACAGTTAATCAATCAATGGCGATTCAGTTGCTGATGCGGTTTTTGGAGGTTCACAGTGTAACTGCTAGAAATAATTGATTGTTTCTGCCAGAGGAATCGAAGAGACTTTAGGGTGATCGCCAGAGAAGCTGAAGAGTCTCAAGGAATATGCCAGTGGAATCAAGACTATTCATAGAGGTGATTGACATATGGAAGAGTGTTGAAGCCTGTAACTGCAACAGAGAGGATGAGCTCGACTGTGACAGAGAAGACAAAGAGTCTTGATTTCTAGAGAGGCTAAGGAATCTCAACATAACACCCAGTGATGATGAACACATGGGCATAACCGCTAGAACAACTGAGGAGTTTCCACGATGATGAGGTAGAGGAATCGACATGAGTAGAACATGCAGAATAGAGAGAGTGTGTTGATGATTGAGCGAGCAAAGTAGAGAAAAAATTGAAGTGGTAGTGAACAACCCGATGAACAACATTGTGGAACATTGAAGAGCATGCAGAGGCACTGTGCATGGAGGACGAAGAAGGTGCATAGATAATATAAATACGTAGAACAAAGAAGAGATGGGTGTTGCTGTTGAGAGGGATTTATGCATGTAGAAGGAGGAGAGTGCAACAGCCAAAATGCACAGAAGAGGAATGGTGCATTGAAGGGACATGGTGCACATAGCATAAAAGGTAGAAGAACATAAAGCGTAAGGGGAGTGTGCAAGAAGACACTGATGCAGGTAGAGCAAAGTAGTGTAGCAGAATAGTGATAAGATCGGTAAGCCATTGATAAATATTGTATCATTGTGATAAACTTATATATAACAAACTTTATATTTAAGGGTGGTTGGGAGGTGCTAGGGAGGACTGTTGTCCTTAGAGGTTCAAGTGGGTGCTTGAACACATGGAGTTGTAGCTTCCATATGGTTGCAGCCAAAAAAACCAGGGTGGCAGGGTGGTGCAAGGGTGAAAATTGATTCTCTGATATACATGTCGGTGCCTGTGTAACTGGAAGTTGGTGCTTCCATCCAGTTGGTGATGGAACTCTTAGGGAGTTGGTGCTTCCTTCTAGTGGGTGCTAGAGAAACCAGGGAGTCGGTGCTTCCTTCTAGTGGGTGCTAGAGAATCCAGAGAGTTGGTGCTCTCAGCAAGTAGCATCTTGCAAAATAGAGGTAGTAGCCTCATTATGAGTTGGTGCTCATAAGTATGATAATGTACAGAATGTAAAGATTACTTAACATATAAAGAAGAAGAGGTTTTTACCTTTTATGGGTTTCCTCAGGAAATATCTGTCTTTGTATATTTCATATGTGTGAATTATGATGAATGTTCTATTGCTTACTTCCCTGCATTATTGTGATTGACATTAAGTGTTCTGCAAAGAGTTTAAAATAAACATAATTGTTTAAGCACGGTAACAATTGATTCACCCCCCCCTCTTAGTTGTCCAACAAAAATAAGTCAATCATCATGGTAGTAGTGGATCATCTTTCAAAATATGCTCATTTCTATTCTCTTCAACACCCATTCACAACATCCATCATAGCTCAAATTTTTATGGATAATATCTTCAAACTCCATGGCATGCCTCATTCTATTGTTTCTGTCTGTGATCGAATTTTCACCAACACTTTCTGGAAATAATTGTTCTGACTCCAGGGAATCCAAGTGTTGATGATTACAACTACATGAGACATCCTCCAAGAAATAGACTGAGTGAGTCGGCTTGAGAGAGATAGCCCATGAGTTGGGTGTGTTGTTCCTCTTTGAGATGGAGAAGGAACATTGTGTGCCCCTGTCTGGGGTGAGGAAGCCCATGAGTGGGGTGTGACCATGTGATGGGTGTGTGGTTCCTCTCTGAGAAGGATATGGAATGATGTGTGCTCCTGTGTGGGGTGAGGAATCCCACAAGTTGGGTGTGTCATTCTCTCTAAGACGGAAATGAAACGATGTGTACCCCCGTGAGGGGTGAAGGAGCCCATGTGATGGGTTACTATTATCCTTTGTGCAAAGAGTTGAGATGATGTGATACTCTAGATGATTCTCCTATGAGACACAATGAGATAGAGATCTATTGAGTAGGATGTTCCTATGGCTGAGCACAGGTGGACGTGATCCTAGTGGCTGAGCACCAGTGAGTGTGTATTCTGATGATTCTTCTGTGAGACACAGTGAGATAAAGACTTGGACGTCCCTGTGGCTGAGCACAGGTGGACGTGCCCCTAGTAGCTGAGCACTAGTGGGTGTATGAGATCCCTTGCTATATTGTCTAAGAACCAGACTTACATGTAATCCTAATTGTGATGTAAAGGGTACAGGGCCCCACCATAAAGTGAAATATAATTAATGTAAAAGATAATTAATATGGTAATTATTAATTATATTTTGAGTTATTGAGGTCGGCCCCATTGTGCCAATAGACACATCATTTGATGTGATAAGTCTGGTATAAATAAAGGTGAATCCCCATTGAGGAAACACACTTATCATTGTGTCATCTCATGATTTCAGAAGTTGAGGTATGAAATTATGATAACTGAAGCACCCTTTTGTGTGCTAGGTTTGGTGATGGTGTGGGAGGTCTTTCTCTTGAGAATATAACAAATGATTGGTTTGGTTTTCTTCCCTTGTTGAGAAGGGTTTCTCATGAAACTTCTTGTGTTCTTGTGCATGGTTATTCTTCTTGTGATCTTGGTTTATTGCAACCATTGTGTTGCTGCAAAATGGTTATGGTTCAATTTATGCTAAATAGTAATAAAATTAAAATGCATCAAATTACCATAAAATTCAACATGGTATCGGAGTGGGTCCTGAAGATGACCATTGCACAATTGAAGAAAGGATGATATAAACCCACCGATGGTATGAAGGAAGAGGGCCATACCTCTCCTTATGTTAAGAACCAAAGACTGAATACAAAAGCACCACAATAGATATACAAGAACAATATGCAAAATCTCCTTTATTATATCAAAACCCTTGAGGTAGGGCAACACCATACAATGGATCTATTATGGAAGGGATCCTCTCTTGTTCACTTGCCTCTTCGAGGGGGCATCCTCCTATTGAGCTACCACTCCAAATACAA
>ML776786.1:833705-867524 GCA_009831015.1 Picea engelmannii | reverse complement strand
GGTCCCATGTCCAAGTGCTCATGTGAACTCCCCATGGAAGATTTTGGAACCCAATAACCAACTCCAAATGATGCTCCAAAGACTGACACCTATCATGTGGATCCAAATAAGAAGATCCATCCACATAGTGGAAAATGGTCATAACAGAATCTTGAATGAATAATACCACTATAGAATATGTAGACTGAACGCTGGTAACTAGCTCCTGATGTGGAACATTGATGTTCTCTATAGAAGGTGGAGTAGAGTCATCAAATAAAATATGAAAGTGGTTGTCATCCCAGAAATGACAACTATCCATATACCAATCATCACAATCTGTCTAAAAATAATACCAAGCATATATTTCTTGATTATATTCATCCCTGAGGCCCTCCATAAGAAATCTCTACTTCATTTTATTCAATGAATCTTGAATACTACGAAAACTATCATTGAGGTCGTCTGTGAGGCTGTTTATGAGGCCATGTACAAATGCATCCAATCTGTCATCCAATGTGTGAAACAATTGGGCTATGAATGATTCAAGAATTTCTTTCAGGTTTTGAGAAGAAATAGCCATTTGAGCATCCTATGAACTCACCCAATAAGTTACGGTAGAAAATCGCGGTTTTTTCTGGAAAAACCCTAAAAAACTGTTGAAGTTAAAATGCTCATAACATCACTTCCCGAACTCCATTTTGGTTGATTTATTTTTTGAAATTGGGTGAAATTGTGAGAGGAACTCAGATCTGTAATTTATTTGGGCAAATTATGCCTCCAAATGCTACAGAAATAAAAAATTTCTCGCCGCCGTCGGCGGAAAAAATCCTGAAAATTTGCAGATTTTAAAACTTCAATATCTTGACTTCCCGAACTCCATTTCTGACGATTTTTTTTTTTCTAATTGGGTGTTTTTCTTAGAGGAACTCAGATCTACAACCGTTTTCTGCAAAGTTTTCACATAAATATACCGAAAACTTTGAGAATGTCGCGGCCCTATTTTTTCTGCTCCGAAAAAAAATCTACAAAAATAAAAAATATTTTCCCACAATGTCTTCCCAAGGAAAGTGCTCTGATACCACTTGTTAAGAACCAAGATAGATCTACAAATATAATCACCACAAACACTGAATACACAATAGATACACAAAGCAAGATAGAAGAAACCACACTTTATTAGAAGAAATATTAATGGTACCCACTGATTCTATCCAAGGATACTCAAGGGTTTTGATATAATAAAGGAGATTTTGCATATTGTTACATAAATAAAAAAACCCTGAAAATTTACAGATTTTAAAACTTCAATATCTTGACTTCCCGGACTTCGTTTCGGACGATTTTTTTTTTTAACTTGGGTGTTTTTCTGAGAGGAACTCAAATATACAACCATTTTGTGCAAATTTTGCACATAAATATACCAAAAACTTTGAGAATGTCACGGCCATCTTTTTTTCTTCTCCGAAAAAAAATATGCAAAAATAAAAATTATTTGCCCACAACTCCGGCCAAGGAAAGTGCTCTGATACCACTTGTTAAGTACCTAAAATAGATATGTAAATATAATTCATAAATAACCAAGAATAAACCATAAACCATTCACCATAACATTAACACAAGAAATAGAGAAAACCCTTGAGGTAGGGTAACACCATATATTAATCCTTATGGAAGGATAAAACTCCTCAAGCAATCCTTGCTTGTACAATCACAATATTCTTCACTATGTTTCATTACATTGCCTACACTTCTTTATATAGATCTCCCTATCTCCTAGGAACCTTCTAGAGAGCCTTTTCACATTTATTACATCCAACTACCATAGTGGGCCTTTATTAATATAGTGGACTTAGTCCACCTTACATTGAATGACCACATTCCCATATATTAATTGACTTCCACTAATAACACATAACTACATTCCCATTGGGTACCTCCCTATGTACCCCATATTACCTCCCTAGGTATACTACACCTTAACTCTCTGTGGTAAAATTTGAAGGGGTTGGACCTAAAAACTCTCTGTGGTAACTCTGTTTAGAGGTGGCCGTAGGCCTCTAAAGAAACTGCAGCTAGGGAGAAATCCTACAAAGGGTCAGACCCTTCAAAAGTACTTTTCTGTGGCAGTGAATTCTCTGAGGCATCCTTATTAACAAGTTCAAGTCTGCATAAACTGAGTTTTGGAAAGTATGTAACAGAAGTCTGAGGCCGTATTTTTTGTGCAAATGTTTGTTAGCAAACTTAATAGTTAAGGGTGAGTGTTGAAGCATTGTTTAGATAGAAGCTTGAGTGATTCTTCTTGACAATACAAGGCCTATTATGAGGTTCAAATTCAACAGATCTGAGGCTGTGATGAAGGGAAAATTTGAAGCTTTTTAGGCCTGTTATAAGGGAAAATTGAAGGGCATATCTGAGACAAGTATAAGGGATGTTCTGATGCAAGTTTGAGGAAGAACATGGCCGAGGTTAAGGAATGTTTTGGAGAAAACCTATGCTGAGTTTAAAGTTAAAAAAAAAGAAGTGCGATCTATAGGAGTCTCTTGGCCGAGTGTCAAATCTGGTACAATAATAACTTTTGGTGAGCTACAGGGGTAACATTTACTATGAGTATTTGGAGCATCCTAAGCAGGTTTCAAGACTATCTTTGAATCAATTATCAGAGGTTTCTAAGAAAGAGTTCTAACAAAAGTTTCAGAGCAGTTCAGGTGGAGATTTCAGATCTATCTTGGTAGAAGATTTAACTCAGCAAGGAAGCACAATATAATGTTTGTATTTTGATCAGTTTAAGGTCATAGTTTGTGAAGACCTAAAGATACAATGTTGATGCAGAATTTGTTAGAGATATGTATGGTACAAGGTGGATACAGGAGCAAACAAGTCTGGTTATAGAATGTAGCAGTGGTAGGTAGCCACAAAAAGCTACAACAACATAATTTTCCTTCTATTCTATGGAAACCAAGCGAGGAATTTCATTTCTCATCATGAAATTGACAAACAAGCAGAATATCCATTGGTGTACACTCTTAGGTTTTCACTTCTATATATTATTTTCATCATTGTCATAAGGGTACTTGCAGGAGGAAGGAACACTTGGTACAATTGTGGATCCAAAGGGATATCAGTACCTTCAGAGGAACAACACACTGGAAGTGAAGACTCCAGGTTTGATTGTTTTAAATTATCATGCCTCTAACATACATTTCTAAGGTTTCTACATTAAAAGTAGGTGTTGTAGTTGTGACAAAAATCCTTAAATTGTTTTGATTCTAGATATGTACTCATGAATCTCCTCTAGGAGATATTCTTGTCTTGTTTCCTTTCATTTGTTTTCTTGTTCCAGGAAGGTTAACAACAAAGGAAGATGTTTATCCTTGATAATTCAAAGGGAGTTACTTGACTCAGAGGGAGTCAAACTAATTGAGAAGAAGGAAGAGACATTACCTTCTCCCCTTCAACAATTTAGAGGGAGACAACCATTATTCTAGTTGATCCAATTGCTCCAATTGATATCCCCAAAGATATTGCAGTAGGGCATAAAATGTCTGTCTAGGCTCGACAAACTCCGAAAGGGGCAGAGGGACATCCATCCACTCAAGGCACATCTCAAGAAAGAAAGAGACCAAAGATATTTTTGAGTTACCTTTCAACCATGAGCCACATCATTGATTCTGAGCTTTCTTGTCATGGAGAAGCTATAGGTGAGCAGGTATGGCAAGATGCGATGACAAAATAATATCAATCTATCTTGAAGAATGATGTATGGGATATTGTTCTGAGACCAAAAGAGAACTCTGTAGTGAATTCGAAGTAGATCTATAAGATCAAGCATGCAACTGATGGAAGTGTTGAGAAATACAAAGCGAGATTTGTAGCTAGAGGATTCTCACAAATAGAGAGAGTTGTCTATGATGAGACATTTGATCCAGTATCCCGATACACTTGCATCTGTACTATCATCCATGAGTTGGAAACTACATCAGATGGATGTAAAGACAACCTTTCTCAATGGTGAGATTGAGAAAGAAGTTTATATCAAGCAACAGAGAAATTCGTGATAAACAACGAGAAATATCATGTGTACAGGTTAAAGAAAGCCATGTATGGACTAAAGCAGACACCTCATGGTTGGTATGAGAAGATGGATGGATTCTTGATGAGTTTGGGCTTTATCAAGACTGTTGCTAATCCAAACCTATGTTATCATTTTGCTGGCAACGAGTGCCTAATCTTGGTACAGTATGTGGATGATTCATTCCTCACCGGTTTAGAAAGACTTATTGCTGAATACAAGTGAGCATTGAATTTTGATTTTGAGATGAAGGATCTGGGTATGCTGCACTACTTCTTAGGACTAGAAGTATGATAGAGAATTGATGAGATTTTCCTGAGTCAAGGAAAATATATAGTGGAAATATTCGAGATAATGGATTGCAAATCCATGCCTACACCAATGATGATGAACTTGAAGGATATGAACGAGGCTTCTTCTGAATCAGATGAGATTGATCCACATGTGTACCGACAGCTGATTGGATCATTGATGTATCCAGTTAACACCAGACCTGATATATGCTATGCAGTGAATGTGCTTAGTCAGTTCATGAGTCAAGCCGAGACAGACTCATTGGATAACAAAGAAGAATGTATTGATATATCTATGAAGCACTGTAGGATATGGCCCAAGATATGCCTCCAACATAGACTTGAGTTTGTAGAGATATGTCAATGCAGATTGGACAGAGAGCGTAGTGGATCGGGAGAGCATATCCGGTTGTTACTTTACTTTGGGGTCTGCCATGGTTTCCTGGTGCAGCAGGAAAAAGATCTCTATGGCCTTGAGTACTGTAGAGGAAGAATATATAACATTGAGTGTGGTAGTCTGTGAAGCAGTGTGGCTTCACAAGCTTCTGACAAATTTATTTGATCATGAGATGGATCCTACCACTATCCATTGTGATACCATAGCTGTGTGAAGCTCTATAAGAACCCTGTGTTTCATGATAGATCGAAACACATTGAGATAAAATATCACTATATCATAGACATGGTGCAGAGGAAAACAATACACGTGCAATACCTTCCTACCCATGAGTAGATTACAAATATCTTCACCAAACCGCTTTCCAAGATGAAGTTCGATTACTTCTGAGAGAGACTTTGTCTAGTGGATAATGCCTCCCTAGATGAGAGGGAGTTTTGATGATTACAGTTGCATGAGACATCCTCCAGGACACAGATTGAGTGAGTCTGCTTGAGAGAGATCCCATGAGTTGGGTGTGTTGTTCCCCTCTGAGCCAAAGAAGGAACATTGTGTGCCCCTGTGTGGGGTGAGGAAGCCCATGAGTTGAGTGTGCCCATGAGATGGGTGTGTGGTTCCTCTATGAGATAGAGATGGAATGTTGTGTGCCCCTATATGGGGTGAGGAATCCCATGAGTTGGGTGTGTCGTTCTCTCTAAGATGGAGATGAAATGATGTGTACCCCTATGAGGGGTGAAGGAGCCCGTGTGATGGGATAAATGTTCTCCTCTGTGCAAAGAGTTGAGATGATGTGATACTCCAGATGATTATCCTTTGAGGTGCAGTGAGATAGAGATATTTTGAGTAGGACGTTTGTGTGGCTGAGCATAGGTGGACGTGATCCTAGTGGCTGAGCACTAGTGAGTGTGTATTCTAATGATTCTCCCATGAGAGGCAGTGAGATAGAGACTTGGAAATCCCTGTGGCTGAGCACAAGTGGATGTGCCCCTAGTGGGTGTATGAGATCCCTTTCTATATTGTCTAAGATTCAAACTTACCTGTAACCCTAATTGTGATGTAAAGGGTACAAGTTGGTCCCACCATAAAGTGAAAGATATTTAATATGGTAATTATTAATTATATTTTGAGTTATTGAGGTCAACCTTATTGTGCCAATAGACACATCATTTGATGTGATAAGTCTTATATAAATAAAGGTGAATCCCCATTGAGGAAACACACTTATTATTGTGTTATCTCATGATTTTAGAAGTTGAGTTTTGAAATTATGAAAATTGAAGCACCCATTGTGTTGCTGCAAAATGGTTATGGTTCAGTTTATGCTAAACAATAATAAAATTAAAATGCATCATCTTACCATAAAATTCAACACCAATTACATCTCAACACAACATATCATCCTCAGATTGATGGAAAAACTGAAGCAGTCAACAAGTGTTTGGAAACCTATTTGAGGTGTTTTGTATCTAACAGACAAAATCAATGGGTTCAGTGGTTACCCCTCACTGAACACTGGTACACCACTTCTTACCACACTACCACTCACATGAATCCCTTTGAAGCTGTCTATGGATAACTTCCATCTTCATTTGTATCATACATGCTCGGTGTCTCCAAGATTCAATAGATGGATCAAAATATTACAGTCTGTACGACCATCCTCCATAGTCTCAAAGAAAATTTGGTCATGGATTAGAATCACATGAAACAACAAGCAGATCAGGGATGTTCTGAACATGAGTTTGCTGAAGGTGACTAGGTATTTCTTCATATGAAATATTATAATTCACTCAAATCCCAACATTGTCAAAAAATCACCTCCAAATTCTATGGTGCTTACCATATTCTCAAGAGAGTGGGGCCCATTGTAACACACCCACCACGGGCTAGGAATTTTTTAGCTTTCTTTCCTTATTAAATTCTAAGGAGCCTAGCACAGACTCACCTTTCCCTTTAAAGTCCCTCATGTGACTGTGGCTATACCCGCAATCCTTATTGAGAAGGCACTTCTGCTATTGTGATACGGGGAGTCATGAGGAAAGCGATCCCTTTCTCTCTTGACCTTCAAATGGCCGAAACCTGAAACTGGGTCCAGGTGCTTATCAAGATACATAGCTAATCGGAACAAGTTTTGGTACTCTACCCTTCAGGGCTTCACATATCGGGATTTCGGGATATGTGACGACAAGAGAACTTACCGTTAGGTGTCCCAGGTGCCGAAACATCGAAACACCATATCTCGTCTGCACTATTATTATTTCGGGATTTCTCACTTCGGGTTTTCAGGACTGGCGAGCGCAAGAGAACTTGCCAATCAGTATCTCGTGTACCAAAATACCGAAACACCCAATATTATCCGTTCTAAGCCATTTCGACATTCCTCCTTTTGGGATCTCACGAGTCGGGGTTTTGAGACTAGTGAATACATGGGATCCGCACATAGGTACCCCGGGTGCTGAAATACCGAAGTATAATAACTTCTCCACACTTTATCTTTTTGGTATTTCGCAAGTCGAGATTTCGGGACTTGCGAGTACAAGGGAAACTTACCCTTGGGTCTTCCGAGTATCGAAACACTGAAATGCCGAACCAAGTCACACTATTCCAATTCGGGACACCGCGAGTTAGGGTATCACATATCAGAACTTCGTGATATAAGAGGTCGAAGATTCACACTCCTTAACTACCCGAGTGCCGAAAAGCCGATACACCCACTTCTCATACACTCCACCAAATTTGGGGTTTCATAGTTCAAGATTTCGCAACTAGTGGGTACAAGGTAACTTATCCTTGGATATCCCGGTTCCTGAAATACCGAACATCGATACTTACCCATGCTGGTCCAATTTGAGGTTTTGTGAATCAGAGTTTCGCGATGTGTGCAGACAGGAGGTCTCATGCCTAGATCTTCTAGGAGCTAAAACTCCGAAATACCAACTCTGAACATGTTCCACTGTTTCAGGATTTCCTCCATCAAGATTTCGGGATATGCAACGATAAGAGGTCTCGCACCTGGGTTTCCTAGGAGATGAAACTCCGAAACACCAAGCTCTAAACATACTTCACTGTTTCGGGATTTCCTCCATCGAGATTTCGGGATATGCGACGACAAGAGGTCTCGCACCTGGGTTTCCCGGGAGCTGAAACTATGAAACACCAAGCTCTAAACATACTTCATTGTTTTAGGATTTCCTCCATCGGGATTTCGGAATATGCGACGACAAGAGGTCTCGCACATGGGTTTCCTGGGAGCCGAAACTCTGAAACACCAAACTCTCTATCATTTCGGGATTTCGCAAGTCGGGGTTTCGGGACTTACAAGCATAAGGGAAATCACCCTTGGGTATTCCGGGTACCGAAATACTGAAACATCACAACTCATCCATGAGCCGAAACTCCAAAACATCATAACTTTTCCACGCTAATCCATTTCGGGGTTTCGCTGATCGGGACTTCGGGATTGGTGTGTACAAGGAAAACTTACCCTTAGGTGTCCCAGGTACCGAAATGCCGAAACACCGAGCTCTAAGAGGCCCACTCTCTCTCATGTAATGTTTCCAAACTTAGTCCTTAAAGTCCTTCATTGGGTTCCTGGGCAAATTTTCACAAGGTTTTATGACCAGACTGAGAGGTCTTCTTAAATCCCTGAGCTGTTAACGTCTGATGATAGATAATAAGCAAATTCAGGAGTTTACCAAGGCGGTAGTCCTTTCAGGGAATTTACTCCGACTCTAGAATGTAAGGGAACGATCTTGAAAGGGTGTCCCTGGAGGGGGGGAAACTATCCAGGACAACATGAGAGGTAATTAAGGGAAACAAATCTCCCGAGAGTAGACTTGAAAACTGACTTCATTCACACACACACACACACACACACACACACACACACACACACACACACACACACATATAAACCAAATGTGGTCATTCCAACATAAGCATGCAACCACCATTTCCGATCAAAACAACATGCAAACATTTCTACACAGAAATCATACATAAGTGTTCAAACCATGAGCATATATTCCAATATATTCAATGCAAGACACAAGATATAAACACTTATCAGAAAACACCAGGTGATGCAACTGCTGAGAGGGGTGCTCGTTTCCACCCAACCGTAGGCTCAACGACTCCCAACAAATTTACCACTAGCCACCCCCGAGCTAGACCACGATGCTGTGAGACTAAGTCTCTGTTTGTCAGAATTCGAGAATGAAGGTTACTCTCCTTCTTCTCTGCTTATCAATCACTCTGTGTATTTTCCAGAGACCTTCCAATTTATTCCCTCTTGCGATCTCTGTCACGACTGGCCCCCTCCTCCACACCTCTTTCCTGCCTTTTCTTTTCTGGCGAGGTTGCGTGTGGCACAAAATTCCACGTGGTGGTCAGGTCTGAGGCCTCCACAGATGGGCGATTCAACCCCATCCCTCATTAACTCATGAGGATCCTCTTCACCTACCAACCTGGCGAGAAATTCATTTCGGGGCCAGCGATCCACTCTTGATCTTCGGGCCAGTGAAGGCCAAATATGGTATTGGTTTCAGTGGAAGTTAATGCCACCATTCCAGGTGCCTTCCAACACCTTTCATCAACCATCGTGGTCTCTTTTCAACACATCTCCCTCCCAACAGTCCTACAACATATATTCATAACATTATTTACATTCGTTGACCTTTTATACTAAGGTCCATTCAAGATCACACATTCACATATTGAGTCCGCCATAGTTCTTGGCCAGTATAGTTATTTTTAAAGACTTGGGGAGACAGGGTGTTACAATTCCCTCCCCCTTAAAGGAACATCATCCTCGATGTTCTATCTATCAATATGACATGTATGTACAGAGGTAAATAAAATAAGATATGCTTGTTTCATGGCATCCTCCATTTCCCATGTAGCCTCATTTGGGCCAAAATGTCTCCACTGCACCTTGACCTGTGCAATGGTTCGATTCTTGAGCAAAGTTTCCTTTCTGTCCAGTATGCATTGAGGTTCTGGTAGGAATTCTCCCTCCGGTTCCACCCGGATCACAGACCAGTCAATTATATGATTAGAATCATGTACATATTTCTTCAATAATGAAACATGGAAAACCTTATGTTCTTTTACTGTGGGAGGAAGTGCTAGCCTATAGGCTACAGGTCCCACTCTATCTAGAACCTCAAAGGGTCCACAATATTGAGGTGCCAGCTTGGTACAAGCTCCCATTTTCAGGGAACTCTTCCTAGGCCTAACTCTGAGATATACGTGGTCTCCCGTCTTGAACTCTCTTGGAGTTCTCTTTTGGTTGGTGTAACTTTTCTGCCGGTTCTGAGCGACCTTCAGGTTTTGTTTTATCTGAGTCACTTGTTGTTGCATTTCTTTCAACATGTCGGGTCCAAAATAAATTTTGTTTACGGGATTACTCCAACTGACAGGAGTGTTGCATGGCCTACCATAGAGGACTTCGAAAGGACTCATCCTCAGGGATTCTTGGTAGCCGTTGTTGTAGGCGAATTCCACTAGTGGCAGGTAGTCTTCCCACCTTTTGGGTTGATGCATTACATGCATCCTTAACATGTCTTCTAGTATTTGGTTCAATCTTTCCATATGTCCATTGGTTTGAGGGTGATAGGCAATGCTAAATAACAACTTGGTCTCTAAACCCGCCATCAGTGATTTCCAAAAGTTGGAAGTAAATTTCGTGTCTCTATCAGACACGATCTCCTTCGGCATACCATGCAATCTGAATATCTCTTTCATGAATACCTGAGTGATGTCTATTGCCTTGCAAGTCTACTTGACGGGGATGAAATGAGCAGACTAGCTCAATTTATCCACCACTACCATGATGGTGTCATTCTGTTTGGTCGAGGTTGGTAATCCAGTGATGAAATCCATGGAGATGGTTTCCCATTTCCATTTTGGGATTGGTAAAGGTTGCAATAATCCTGTTGGGTGTCGGTGTTCTGCTTTAACCTATTGGCACTCTATGCATTTGGCTAAGTACTCAGCTATGTATTTCTTCAACCTAGGCCAGTAGAATTGTTTCCCGGTGGCCGTGATCATCTTTCGGTATCCTGGATGACCAGTATAGGGTCTTTTATGTAGTTCAACCGGTATGAACCTCTTCAAGTCATCACAATCTGGAATGTACAATTTTCTTTGGTAAGTGAGAAGATATCCTTCCCTCATCTGGTAGCCTCCATACTTTATCCCTGTGGGTTCTTGTTGCAGGTACGAGGTCACAGTATGGAAGAATGTGCCTGTCTCTTATGCATTTCTGACTCTTTCTTTGACATCCGTCTCACAGGTACTCACCATGGCTAGGTGAATTGTTTTCATGCTTCTGCTAAGGGCATCAACCACCCTATTTTCTTTTCCTTTAATGTGTTTGATTTTGAAGTCAAACTCTCTAAGGAGGGCCATCCACCTAGCTTGTCTGGCATTGATCTTCGGTTGGTCAAAAAAATATCGCAATCCACAGTGATCTGTCATAAGTACAAATTTCCTTCCTAGGAGGTAATGCCTCCACATTTTTAAGGTGTGCACTATAACATCCAACTCCAGATCATGGGTTACATAGTTGACTTCGTGCTCATTCAATTTTCGGGACTCATAGAAGACCACATTTCCTCCCTGCATGAGGACTCCTCCGAGCCCTTCCTTACAGGCATATGTGCACATGAGGAAGTCAGCTTCAGGATCGACGATCTTCAACATGGGTGCGTGGGTCAGTAGATGTTTCAGGGTTCGAAATATTTCTTCACATTTTTGTGTCCATGTGAATTTTTTCCCCTTTTTCTGGAGGGCAGTGATTGGACAACCAATCTTGGAGAATCCTTTTATAAATCTCCTATAGTATCCTGCTAATCCCATAAAGGATATGATATCTGAAACATCCCTTGGGGTAGGCCATTCCATGATAGACCTGATTTTTTCAGGGTCTACTGCTACTCCTTCTTCAGATAGGACATGGCCTAAGTAATGTATTTGCTTCTGGAAGAATTCACATTTGCTGAATTTGGCATAGAGCTGATATTCTCTTAGCACTTGCAACACAAGCCTAAGATGCTCTTCATGCTCTTCTCCATTCTTGGAGTAAATTAATATATCGTCGATAAAAACCAACACAAATTTGTCTAGGAATTTGCTGAGTACATTGTTCATCAAGCACATGAAAGTGGCAGGGGCATAGGTTAACCCAAATGGCACTACCACAAACTCATAGTGACCATACCTCGTCCGGAAGGCATTTTTATAGATGTATTCACCCTTATTCGGACTTGATGGTATCCCGACCTCAATTCAATCTTTGAGAAAATAGACACACCCCCCAATTGATCAAACAGGTCATCGATCCTGGGCAAGGGGTACTTGTTCTTTATGGTTACCTTATTAAGTTGTCTATAATCTACACACAGTCTAAGGGTACCGTCCTTCTTTTCCACAAACAGGATTGGTGCTCCCCATGGAGACATGTTGAGCTAGATATATCCCTTATCCATCATTTCTCTCAATTGCAATTTGAGTTCAACTAGTTCAGGTGTGCTCATCCGATAGGGTGTCCTAGACACCGACACCGCTCCCGGTGCAAGTTCTATCGAGAAGTCAATGTCCCTTCTCAGAGGTAGACCCGGTACCTCTTCTAGAAAGACATCTCTGTATTCTCTCAGGGTAGGGTGGTCTTCGAGACTTGGTTTGTCACCTTCAACTGTTTTCAATGCCTGTATTGCATATAGGGGACATCCTTTTCGACAATACCTTCTCATTTGTAGAGATGATATTTGTCTCACCGAGACAGGTTTTTGGATCCCTTGAAGGGTTATCCTTTTTCCTTATTTACTTACACATTCTAAGGTTTTATGGTAACAGTCCAATCTGGCTTTATGTGCGGCTAGCCAATCCATACCAATCAACAGATCATACGATCCCAAGGGTAATATGTTAAGGGTTTCTTGGGTGGGGAATTCACCCAACATTAATTGGCAAGATGGTATGACCTCTGCTACCCTTCTTTTGGTGCTAGTGGCTAACTGTACCAATCATGGCTTGGTAGGTTCATGTGGCTATAGTTTACACTTATCAACAGTCTTAGGGGCTATATAACTCAAGTTTGAACCAGGGTCAATCAGAATAGACACTAGATGGTTGGAAATCATACCTTCTATTTCCACCACTGAAGCTTGGTGGTCAGCTTGGTTATTATCTAAGGCTGCATAATTTTTTGGCACACTCCTAGCCACACCATTGATGGTGGTAGCTTCCTGGATGTTGTAAATTATCCGACTATTCTATTGTCGGTGTGGACAGTCTCTCAGTAGATGTTCTTCTCCGCAACCCCAACATTTCAAAGATTCTCTTTTTGGGTTATCAGTCTTTACTGGGGCAGATCCATAAAGTTTATTTCCACTCAAGGAGGGAAAGTTCTGCTGGTGTACACTTCAGGCTGGGAAGCTCATCCTTGAGTTCTTTTTATAGTCCTTAAATCTTGGGGATTTAAACCCCTTTTTTTGGAATCCCAAACTATTCTTCCGCTTCCATCTTTCGCAAGGTCCTGTCAAATGCCCAAGCTGTTCATAAAAATATCTTGCCTTTCAGATAGCATCCTCTAGGGTCTTTGGTTCATCAAATTAAATCCTATTCTGATAGTCCTTAGGTAGTCCATTGATGAATCGTTGCACCTTTTCCTTTTCTGCTTTTATGTAGGGTACATACCTCAACAACTCAAGGAATCTGCTGACATATTCCTCTATGGTGAGTTGTCCCCGCTTGAGTATTTCTCCGACAGATATTTCTTCTTGAAGTATTTCTCAAACCATACCCAAGACATGTCTTCTTCGTGAATCCCTTCTACATTCTTAAGGTCTTCCCACCAAATGGAAGCCTTCCCATTCAAGTTGAAGGTGGCTACTCGAGCCTTCATATTTTTTGAGAAGTCATGGACTCTGAAATACTTCTTTAGTCCAAGCAGCCATGCCTCTTCTTCCTCTCCCTTCTTTATTTCACCGTCAAAGGAGGGTGGTTTGGAATTCTTGAACTCTTCGAGATTATGACTCTTGGAAAGTTTCTACTTCTTTCATTTTCTTCGGGAGTAAGAACTAGTTCTGCTGCTAGAAGAGCCCTTCGAACTGCCATCTTCCTTCCCAGAGGAATCGTCCACCGCTTGTTCTTTACCTCTGGGATGGACCTTTTTTGAGGTGCTCCTCTCAGTGTGGCCACTGATATGACCATGTTTCTATACCTCAGGTTCATGCTGCATTTGTATTTATAGGTTGGATAAGCTCTGCAGTAAAACTACGTTAATTTCTATTTTCTTCTCTTGTTCTTTCATCATCATCTCATTGTCAGCCTTGCAACATTGTAATTCGACGATGAGGATCCTCACAGTCTCATTTAGATTTGGAGGGGTCCCTACCACCCTCCTTTCATTAGACTCTTCATCTCTATTGTGGGAGCCTTCCCCCACCTCTTGGTGAGTCACCATTCTATATGCCTACAATTTCTTGCGGTTGATCTTCCGCTTGTGTGCAACAGGAAAAACGCTGGTTGTTAGTCAATGTTTATATTCATTTATAACCAGTACATAATTCATATTTTTCTCATGCACACACACAATAGGAGCTTTCATTCTTAACTTTGACTTTTAATTGAGGGGGTCAAGATAAGGAGTTACTCCTTTTTGCAGTACTCCGAATGGAGTCTCTGTGAAACCCGTTCATGAGCCCAAGTAGACCAAGTGTTGTAACCATGCTCTGATACCAATTTGTAACACACCCACCATGGGCTAGGAAATTTTCATCTTTATTTCCTTATTAAATTCTAAGGAGCCTAGCGCAGATTCACCTTTCCCTTTAAAGTCCCTCATGTGACCGTGGCTATGCCCGCAGTCCTTACTGAGAAGGCACTTCTACTATCGTGATATGGGGAATCATGAGGCAAGAGATCCCTTGCTCTCTTGACTTTCGAATGGCCGAAACCTGAAACTGGGTCCAAGTGCTTATCGAGATACAAAACCAGCCAGAACAAGTTTTGGTACTCTACCCTTCGGGGCTTCGCATATCGGGATTTCGGGATAAGCGACGACATGAGAACTTACCGTTAGGTGTCCCGGGTGTCGTAACACCGAAACACCATATCTCATCCACACGATTATTATTTCAGGATTTCTCACTTTGGGTTTTCGGGACTAGCGAGTGCAAGAGAACTTGCCAATCAGTATCTCGGGTACCGAAATACCGAAACACCTAGTATTATCCATGCTAAGCCATTTCGACATTCCTCCTTTTGGGATTTCGTGAGTCAGGGTTTTGAGACTGGTGAATACGTGGGGCCTGCACTTAGGTACCCCAGGTGCTGAAATACCGAAGTATAATAACTTCTCCACACTCTATCTTTTCAGGATTTCACAAGTCAGGATTTCGGGACTTGCGAGTACAAGGGAAACTTACCCTTGGGTCTTCTGGGTATTGAAACACCGAAATGCTGAACCAAGTCACACTATGCCAATTTGGGACACCGCGAGTCAGGTATCGCATATCAAAAATTCGTGATATAAGAGGTCAAATATTCACACTCCTTAACTACCCGAGTGCCGAAAAGTCGATACACCCGCTCCTCAAACACTCGACCAAATTCAGGGTTTCGTAGTTTGGGATTTCACAACTAGCGGGTACAAGGTAACTTATCCTTGGATATCCAAGTTCCCAAAATACCGAACATCGATACTTACCCATGCTTGTCCAATTCGGGGTTTCGCGAATCGGAGTTTCGCGATGTGCACAGATAGGAGGTCTCGCACCTAGATCTTCCGGGAGTCGAAACTCTGACATACCAACTCTAAACATGTTCCACTATTTTTGGATTTCCTCCATCAGGATTTTAGGATATGCGACGACAAGAGGTCTCGCACCTGGGTTTCCCAGGAGCCGAAACTCTGAAACACCAATCTCTAAACATACTTCACTGTTTTGGGATTTCCTCCATCGGGATTCCGAGATATGTGACGACAAGAGGTCTCGCACCTGGGTTTCCCAGGAGACGAAACTCTGAAACACCAAGCTCTAAACATACTTCACTATTTCGGTATTTCCTCCATTGGGATTTCGAAATATGCAACGACAAGAGGTCTCGCACTTGGGTTTCCTGGGAGCCGAAACTCTGAAACACCAAACTCTCTATCATTTCAGGATTTCGCAAGTCGGGGTTTCGAGACTTACGAGCACAAGGGAAATCACCCTTGGGTATTCTGGGTACCAAAATACCGAAACATCACAACTCATCCACAAGTCGAAACTCTGAAACATCATAACTTTTCCACGCTAGTCCATTTCGGAGTTTTGCTGATCGGGATTTCGGGATTGGTGAGTACAAGGAAATCTTACCCTTAGGTGTCCCGGGTACCGAAATACTGAAACACCAAGCTCTAAGAGGCCCACTCTCTCTCGTGCAAGGTTTCCAAACTTAGGCCTTAAAGTCCTTCATCAGGTTCCTCGACAGATTTTCACCAGGTTTTATGACCAGACTGAGAGGTCTTCTTAAATCCCTGAGCTGTTAACCTTTGATGATAGATAATAAGCAAATTCAAGAGTTTACCAAGGCGGTAGTCCTTTCAGGGAATTTACCCCGGCTCTAGAATGTAAGGGAACGATCCCAAAAGGGTGTCCCTGGAGGGGGGGAAACTATCCAAGACAACATGAGAGGTAATTAAGGGAAACAAATCTCCCGAGAGCAGACTTGAAAACTGAATTCGTTCAAATACACACACACACACACACACACACACATATATAGACCGAATGTGGTCATTCCAACATAAGCATACAATCACCATTTCCGATCAAAACAACATGCAAACATTTCTACACAGAAATCATTCATAAGTGTTCAAACCATGAGCATATATTCCAAGATATTCAATGCAAGACACAAGATATAAACACTTATTAGAAAACACCAGGTGATGCAACTGCTGAGAGGGGTGCTCGTTTCCACCCAACCGTAGGCTCAACGAATCCCAATGGATTTACCACTAGCCACCCCCGAGCTAGACCACGATGCTGTGAGACTGAGTCTCTATTTGTCAGAAGTCGAGAACGAAGGTTACTCTCCTTCTTCTCTACTTATCAGTTACTCTGTGTATTTTCTAGAGCCCTTCCAATTTCTTCCCTCTTGTGATCTCCGTCGCGAATGGCCCCCTCCTCCACACCTCTTTCCTGCCTTTTCGTTTTTGGTGAGGTTTCTTGTGGCATGAACTTCCCCGTGGTGGTCAGGTCTGAGGCCTCCATGGATGGGCGATTTAGCCCCATCCCTCATTAACTCGTGAGGAGCCTCTTCACCTACCAACCTGACGAGAAATTCATTTCGGAGCCAACGAGCCACTCTTGATCTTCGAGCCAGTGAAGGCCAAATATGGTATTGGTTTTGGTGGAAGTTAACGCCACCATTCCAGGTGCCTTCCACCACCTTTGATCAGCCATCATGGTCTCTTTTCATCACATCCCCCTCCCAACAGTCCTGCAACATATATTCGTAACATCATTTACATTCGTTGACCTTTTATACTAAGGTCCATTCAAGATCACACATTCACATCTTGAGTCCGCCATAGTTCTTGGCCAGTATAGTTATTTTTACAGACTGGGGGAAACAGGGTGTTACACCCATGGCCTACCAATTAGAGTTTCTCAGTCACTCTAAGCTCCACCCCATTTTTCACGTTTCTTGTTTAAAGAAAGTTCTTGGAACTAATTTCCATACTCAGACCAGTCTACCCGAGTTGGATGAAGAAGTTTCCATTTGGTTGCATCCATAAGAATTCTTGGACCAATGCAAGTGTCGTCTTTGCTAGTGCACTATCAATGAAGTTCTAGTTCAGTTGAAGGACATACAACTAGAAGATGCCACCTGGGAGACGACTACCATTATGCAACAATTTCCTTATTTCAAGCCTTGAGGACAAGGCTTCTTTTAAAGGGGAGGGCATGTTAGAGACCTAACCTTCCTAACCCCTCACGCAGGTAGAAAAATATATTTTCCATGTAATAAAGACTGATATTAATAAGGCCTAGTAATAATGAAGAATAAGTCAAATGTAAGAAGACCTAATAGAAGCTTCCACTTCTAGAAATATATTCCTCTAGATTGTTCTTTTGGTAGATAGATTTAGCATAAATAGGAGTTGTGGGAATGATAAGTCTTTGTCTTGAGAATTATTGTAATAGAGAGTTGCTCTGCTGGAGGTTTCCCCCTCGAAGAGGCAAGTGAACATTGTTCCCTATCAATAAATGTATTATTTAGTGTTGTGGTTACTTATATTTTGCTGTTTTGCTGTTATTCTTTGTTGTATTTCTGCTTATGTTATTATAATATATCTGGTACCTAACACAATCACAATTTTTTGTTGTTCAAATTGCATTTCTGAATGCATTAATGGATTCAACGTGTTGAAAAATCCCTGAGGCACTAAAATTATATAGACTTAGCCACTCAAATATACAGATCCAACACTTATTTGCCAAATTTCGGGAAAAATTAAACAGAAAAAGTCCCTTGAAAAGGGACAAATTGTAGAACTTTTAGACTACGTAGTTTCTATAGTGTTTTGTAAGTGCTTTTGGTACTTTTATTTTATGTAAAATTGGGCCAGTGTCCCTAGTACGGGAGCCCATTGTTTTGGGTTTAAGAAAAAGTAATCTTGGGCATTAAATTCCCATGTACTATGTATGATCAATTGTTGGTTTTATTTTTCTCTATTCTAAGTTGTTAGACATCTCAGTGTGTTTATGTTCATAGTTCAAATTGTTTGATTTATGTGTATACTGTTGAGAACTTAGACTAGACCCGAGGTGTGTGTGCATCGAGTCTGAGTGCACTTCAAAATATAACATGGTATTAGAGCTTGAGGTTATAAGATGGCAGTTGGATTTTAGTTATTTACACAGGTGAAAACGCTGAGAGAGAGTTGTAGCAGTGTTGAGGAGCTAGCTCCGAGAGGGAGATATAATGACTATTGAAGATAATAATAGCTTTGAGAAGACATGGAGTAGACCATTCAAACGAGGAGTTGTGGACTATTTTAGCCTTGTGGTGTGGCAGGTTGGGAGTTTTGGGAGATTGGAGGAAAGCTTGGTTCACAACAATATGTTGTGTGGTGGTTTTCCAACTCTGTGGATGGACTTCCGGTGGTTTGTCATAGTGAGTTGCAATGCGACATGCATATCGGGTGCTTTGGCATGGATGATATAGTTTGACATGTATGGAAAGTTGATGAGATAGAGTCTTCATCGGGCTCAAGAGTTGCATATTTTCAAGGTGCGATAGTGTATGAGGCATTTGACCTAGGAGGATGAGGACACTTGTAAATATGAGTTGTGGAAGTCTAGAGTGGACTAGACTAAGTTTCCAACCACAACTCAGGACTGTTTCAGATGACACAAGTTCAGTTGCGATGTGTGCATAAACACATAGAGTTTTGTGACTTGGGTGATGGACTTGGGAAGAAGTTCATTGGATGGTCATGACTTGGGTAAGTGGGATGCTTGCCTTGAGAGGATTTCATGGTTATTATATAGTGGGAGCCATCGTCATATGAATGGAGTACAAGATTTGTTCGAGAGCTTCATAGATTCTAACTCAGGTATGTACACAGAGGTGGATATGGGGACTAGGCATGCAATGTAGGGATATGGAACAATGTCATTATGGATGAATTCAAGAGATGTGTTGAGGGTGAAAAATGTCGTATGGGTTCCAAGCGTGTGCTCTCAGACTCAACGATTGAGGAGAAGAGTTATGCAGTTTTGTTTCGGGATGGGTTGGTGTTGTTAATGCCTATAGAATCTAGGCCAGACAAAACAATGGTATTGGAGTTAGAGAGAGCAATGTGTATAGGGAGAAGGTGTTAGAACTAAGAATCACGCTCAGATTGCAAAGAGGATAAGCCCAATACCCATCAAAGTATGTGTAAATGTAAATGAGTGTTTAAAGGTCAAATGGACAAGACCCATAATAATAATGTTTTAAGTCATAAATTTGGACTAGCATGCACAAGCAAATGAAGTCTTGATTAGCTTCAGTCAATGAATGGGAGTAAAAGTGAATAGGGGGAATAATTATTGAGGGAGATGTAAAGGTATGCTATTGAAATAAGGTCTTCAAGCAACCCAAGGAGGAAAAACTCAAACACAAGAACTTCTTGAATTCAAATTTAAAGAACACTGAAGAACATAATAACAATATTGTAATCAAATATTCATCATAACACAACCATAACAATCTCATGTGGATCATAAGAGGAAACAAGATGATATAAAGAGAAACTGACTTCTATTAATAAAAAATTCTCAAGTCCAACACATAACTAGAGAACAATCTACTTAGTAAAAAATATTACGATTAGGGATCCCAACTCAACCATTCGAACCCCCTTAATAATTTAGAATATGTATTTATAACCAAAAAGGAAAGTAAACAACTAGAGGTGCGAGATGGCCTCCCTCCCCTAGGATTCTCTAATACAGTTACCGATCTAACACATGTGATAACAACTATTAACAAACTGCTACAAAATAGGAACCATGTCGGAAACTACTCCAACAAAAATTAAATGAGATGTCTCCCTTTAGGCACATTCCTTTTCATTTCCAAGTGTCCTCCAGGGGTTGTATGATGCCTCCATGCTGCCACCTGTGATCCTCACTTCTCTCCACATCATTAAACATCCAATAGGAGTCATGAATTCAAATCCCTTGATTGTAGGTGCCAGTTCGTAGCGCCATTCAGTAGCACATTGAGTAGCTAGTTCTATAGCTCCCTTTGCAAAACTATTATGCACATTTCGTAGCGCCTCCTCCAAAACAGGCCTACAATTTATGTAGTGCCAATCCTGTGTAATGTTTGTATGCAATTCCATAGCACCCCTCCCAAAATAGCCTCTGTAGAATTGGTAGCACCATACCTGAAATAGCCTCTGCGGAATTGGTAGTGCCATTTATCAACTGTTCTGTGGATTTGGTAGCGCCATCTATCAACTGTTCCTGCAGATTCAATAGCACCATTGATGAGTTCAACTAAGAGATTTTGTAGCATTATGCAGAAAAAATATCACCAATGTGTAATTCAGATAGGATGTTTCATAGAATATTAGGTAGAAAAATTGCAGAACATACTATATAGACGATTCTGTAGTGCCATCGTGCTACACAATGTCTGTGCTTTTCTGTGTGATGAGACCAATCATTCAAAATCACAAAAAAATTAGCTGATGGGTTAGGAGCCTGTAGATGCCTGTATAGGTGGAAATAATTATTCTTTCTTGATCACTTTACTCTTGCAAAAAGATACCACCCACAAAAATGGATCTTATATTCCCCAACTACTTCATCACCCTAACACTTCTCCTTGTTGCAGGAGAGATTCCCTCTATCATAACATCATGTTTTTATTTTGCAGGGATACTCTTCTTGACTGCAGGTGTGATCTTCTTCACTACTGGTTCATCTCTTTCAATGGAATCTTCTATGAACACATTCAAGTTCCTATGGGCCAATTCATCCTTGAAATGCTGCAATTCTTCCTTGAGCTTTCTATTTTGAGACTGAAAGCCTCTATTTTTCTTGTAGAGGTTCTTAAGTTTCTTATGGAGAGGCATGGCTCTTCTTGCTGAATTTTTTTCCAGATCAAGGGTGTCACTGTACATATCCATGAGCTCCTTCATCTTAATTCTCTGAGATAAACTTTCTTCTTTCAAACAAGCAACCTCCTTCCTAGCTTCCCTGAGCTATCTAATCAATCTTTTGAAAGTGTGATTACTAGGTGGGGTGATGATGTTGATAACCTCAACAGGTTTCTCAATGGATTCAAATTTATCTTTCTGCTATATAGGGGATTTGTCTATCGCCCCAATAGGATTCTCAATGCCTTTACCCTTATCTTTCTTTTTCCTTGGAATTGAAACCTTGGGTAGGACTTCTTCTTCAACAACCTCCTTGAGAGATGATGATCTAGTAAAAGGATTCCTGATCTTTATGCTAGTTGCTGGAGCAGGTGAAGAGAAATGAAACTTCCTTCCCCTCTTAGCTATGGATTTGGTGGATGAAGGGACTTCTGTTACACATTATTTTCATCACCCTTATGACTGTTAATGATGTAAACCTATCTGTTTCCTTCAGAGGGGTCAGTCGCCTAAATTCCTGAAGAAAGAAGGGAAAAGAACTTTCCCTGAGAGAAGAAGTTGTATTTTCCTTTGGAAAAACCCTATTAAGGAGGATTTCCACAGGATGCTCTATATGCAGAGTGTGTAAATGCCTTCTTTATGCACCTTTTCTTTATAGCTGGGTTGCAGAGTTTCCGTAGGTTGCTCTATAGACAGGGCGCGGTGGCCTTCGTACGTGGGAAAAACGAGCGTCTTCTTGATGCTTCTAGAGGGAGAAGTTTCTATGGTGAGGTGGCCTCCGAATAGTTTGGATCTTACTTACTTTCATGATTTAATGGTTTCATCCTAACCTCCTCACCTTATCCTCTTCAGCTTATAAAAGGAGAGGAGCTCTCATGGAGAAAGTTAGCTTGATTGGGTTGGAAAGTTCTTGAGCCTTTGAGATTAGAAATTTGGCTTGAGATTGTTAGCTAGGTATGTTGGTTTTGAGATTTTCTTTGTCAAGATAGATTGCGAGTAGTTATCAAATCCATGGTATCAGAATCCTTGGAGCAAGAAGTGTGTGGGAAACAAGGAACTATTGGAAGGAACCTTACGACATCAAGGCATCTGGTAGTAATCTCTCTTCCTATTATTTAATATAATACAGTGGCATGATTCTTTCCCATAGAATTATCTTTATTTTATGACATGAATCCTTGATCACATGTATAAGTTTTCATTGAATATACTATTGTTGCTTTCACTTTGGCTGGTTTGTGTCATTGCAAATCTAATTTTATAAGAGCACCGGAGCAGAGCAAGGAAAACAAAGATATAAGGAAGTGATATTCAAAGGTATGTCATTCATTCCTTCTTTGGTAGTAAATTCAATGATTGTAACTTAGGGAAAGTGCCATGTTCTGTCTTTTTTTGTTCTAGATCTAGGTGGATCTAGGGGGATTGATTTGTGTTCGCACTCTACTGATTTACCCAATAAAAAAAATTGGCGACTCTACTGGGGAAACATCATTGTTTTACTAGTTTGTCTTGCTTTCTTTCTTTGATTGCTTGGGTTCTGTTTTCTGAGTCACTGGGAGATCGAGCTTGACTCTTTGACTATTTAAATTCATTGGAAAAACCTTCATACTCTTTATTTTTTTCATTTTTTATTTGATTTACGCACCCTACTTTGAGGGACAGTGTGACGACATACGATTTTCACACACAAACTTTGTGTCACAGTGTAGAATTTTCGCACTGTATTGGTCCTCTGGCCTACAGAAATCAAGGATTTCCGAACTGTGTTAGTCTATAGCCTATGGAAATTGGGAAAATTTTGATTTTTAGTGGTTTTTCCTTACCCAGATCTTGGATTTGGTTTTGGGGTGAATTTTTGGATTTGAATATGATCTATTTATAGTCTTCTTGACAGTCTTTGAGCTGCTTTTAGCCATCTTTTCTTTGTTTTAGCTTGTTTGTTTTTGAAAGATTTGATCTCTTGCTTTGAGTGTCTTTCAGTTACAAAGCATTGTTTTTTCTTTAGGATTGTTTGGTGAAAGAGCCTATTTTTCTTTTATTGAATAATTCATGTTAAAAGAGAAACTGTTTGGGTTGATTTTGTTTTGCTCATTTCTTGAGAATCTTGATATTGATGAGTTTAATAGAATTTTGGGACATTGTGCATATGAGAATGATAAATGTTTTCTCCTTCTCGTAGCATAGCTTTCATCAAAATGAAAAGATTACATCTTCATCTCTTTGCATAACTTTCGAGTCGGTCAAAACACCATATTGTCCATGCCATTTTCCTCTTGAGTAACAACAACCTTAAAAATAAAGCACTTATAAAAATTGATTAGACATTGTTATATTTTCTGGTAGCAAACCTACATTAGATTAGTTGTAGGGCTTTGGAATAGGTGTGAAACATAACTTTCCAAAGCTGCAAACAAACATAGAATCTTGAGTTAGGGAGCGGTGAAATCCACTTGCTACATTTTTTCCTGGGAAGCCCTTCTCACACAAGGGTCAATCACGAGGTCACATTGATATTGACAGAGTTACTCACCTTGCTTTGTTGGTCTTGGTGTAGAGATTGTGTGTATTATGGGGGTCACTTGAAGGTATACCCACAATGATGAGTGGAAGCCTTTCGAGTTGATTTCGGGCTAGATACCCTGCCTTTGTGCGTGGATTGGACTGTCGACTGTTTCCCCAGGCATCACTATAGTAGTTGGTAACCTTAGTGACCTATCTATTTAGGGTCTTTACACAAGGTGACTATGGAGGGGCAATTCTTCACGGTACCTGGAATCAACGTTGGCCAAACTCACTTGGGCTCCTTGGAGGGTATACCCACGATTATGTGTGGGATCTTGAACCAAGGTGTAAGTCCATTAAGTAGGTCATCAATGTAACTTTTCCACCCGCTCTATCTCAACCCCTTCCTACATTATTCCCGCGTTGTTGGATTTCATCACCAACTAGTGTGCTCATTGTGAGAAGGTTTTGTTTTCTTGTTTGCTTACTAGATTTTTAGTGTGTGCTGTTTGTTTTCCCTAGTGGAATCTAGGTTGGATTTTTTGTTTTTAATGGCGTCAGTTCCTGGAATGACCAATGAAGGAACCCCTGCTCCAGGGGGAATTTTTTTTTTCCTTCTTACAGAAACATTGGTCCTCCTCACATCGCTACTTTGAGCCTTCCAGGTCTCACAATTGGATTATCGATATGGTTGTTTTCCACTCAGGTAATCCCGAATGTAGCTAGTGCTTATGTTGTAATCACTTCCCCCCAAGAACATCAACCTCATGTTGATCCTTCAAATTCTTCACCAGTAATATATTATTCACCTTCTTCACTTGCAAGATCTTCTTCCATTTCATCTTCTTTGCCGAGTGAAAAATCTAAAGCTAGTAACTCGGTGGATAAGAAGAAGAAGAAACAAAAGAATAAGAAGAAGAAAAATAAACAAGGGTCCAAACTTCCAACCACTTCCAGACATGCTGGAAAGAAACCAGTTATTGTTAACCATGTTTGGAGTGTAGATGATGCCAAGATCACCCAAACAACCCGTAAGCCCAAGTACCCTTGCAGGCTTTGTAAGGGTAGCCATCTTCTTAAGGATTTCCCTGGTCTATCCAAGGTTATAGAAGCATGGTCTACACACCCTCGCCAACCCATGTCATTAGCCTTTGGGCAACATGCTGATGACCTCCCGTCAACTAGTCACGATACCATTGGTAAGAAGAAAAGTAGAGTCAAGTTCCCGTGTATTTTATGCAAAGGGAGTCATCTAACTCACCTTTGCCCTTGTATGGACGGAGCCTCGAAATTCCTAGAAGACATGATTGTTTCACAGCTTCAACTTCCAGCTTCTTATCGCAAGCTTACTCTCAACCCACCTATAGTTGATGGAATGATCAATCTAGTCCCTTCATCGATCACTCCGGTTGATCATGCAGTCAATCTGGTCACATCCTTAATAGAACTAGTTGACAAAGTGGTCGATCCGATCGCATCATTGATTGATCCTACTCTCCCGTTAGAGAATGAAACCTGAATGGTTGATTCGATCCCATCCTCGGTAGATCCCACTCTCTTGTTAGAGAGTGCAACCCAAGTGGGTGATCCATTTCCACCCGTTGACCCCATTCTCCTCTTGGAGAATGAAACTCAAGTGGTCGATTTGATGTCATTATTAGTCGATCCTACTCTCCTGCTAGAGAGTAAACCCGATACTGCCCACATTTTTCTCATTGATACAAACTCTACCATGTTAGGGGGTACTCCTCCTTATCTCATGGAACCCCCTCCAAGTAATGAGGCCATCCTTTTTAATTGGGGTGTGATAATTGGATCTCATCTTCCCTCTCACATTCCTTTCCATATTACAGTGTAGGTTTATGGTCGGGACGTCCCTCAGACGTTGATAGATGAAGGTGCGTTCGTTAGTATTTTTTCCTCTATTGTTTGAAAGGCTTTTGGTTGTCCTCAGCTTGCACCGGTTACGCAGAATCTGTTGGATTTTAACATAAGACCCAATCAACCTTTAGGGACCCTTCCTCAGTTTCCCATAAATTTGGGAGGGAAAACTGTCTTTATTGATTTCATGGTCATCCAAGACCCCTTGGATTTCTCTTTACTCCTTGGGAGAGATTATGTCTATGCCATGAAAGCTATTGTGTCCACTCTTTTTCATGTGATATATTTCCCTCAAGATGGAAGAATTGTGACTATTGATCAACTTTCATTCATCGGTCCTAACTGGATCACCTCCCTAAATGGTTCTTATATGCAGACAGTATCGCCCCTGCCACAGGTCAATTATTTGGTGTTGTCTCCCATGCCTTCACTTGCCGATGACGACGAGCCTCTCGCTGTAAGCCCTGTCTCTTATGACTTAGATCTGGTAGTTGACATGGTGATCTCTTTGATACATCTATTGGAGCTTGATCTCCTTACCCTTATGGCAACCCTTGACATGTGTTCCTTCCAGAGTGTGTTTCTTCCGTCAAATGAAGATCTCTTGGAAGCCATGACCGGGTTTTGTCCCTTGACATGGTGTCCTTCTGGAGCATTTTCCTCTTGGAAGCCATGATCAAGAAGCGTTCGTCGGGCATGATTTTCTGATTTCAAGCTTGTTAAAAAATGAAACTAGTTGTGAGGATAGTTTTTGCATCTCTGTAGAAACTTCATTAAAAAATGAAATTGAGCTCACGAGGATAGTTTTTGTGTCTCTGTGGCAACCTCGTTAAAATATGAAATAGAGGTTATGAGCATAGTTCCCATTTCCATGTCAAGCTCTTTAAAAAATGAAATAGTGGTCTGAGGATTATACCTAGAGTCACGAGCATAGTTCTTATCCTATGTCAAGCTCGTCAAAAAATGAAATAGTTTCCCCCCTCTCTTTTTGAGTCAAGTCCTTTGTCTAGAATTTGAAGCTTCATTTCATTCTCCTTTTCATTTGGATGAAACGAATATTGGGGGGAAATGATTACAACCTTTGGAATTCATGTTGAATTTAGAGCCACTAGTCTCTTAAGCTGGGGGCTAAGTACCAACCATCCTTGTGTTATGCATTGGGAAGTCCAAGTATAGTTTTCTATGGTTCAAGATTGTGTAAAAATGAAATCACTTACCTCAAGCATAAGTTTTCTCTGGTTCAAGCTTGTGTAAAAATGAAACTAGGTCCAAGCATAATTTTGTTTTGTTTTAAATCTTGCGTAAAAATGAAAACAATCCCGAGCTTAGTCTTTGTTCTTTCTCATGCTCGTAAATACATGAGAATAAGTTATCGAGCTTAGTCTTTGTTCTTTCTCGTGCTCATAAATACGTGATAATGTAACCGAGTATACTTTTATCACTTTTTTGGACTCGTAAAGGTTATACAAAAAAGGAACCACCTAGAGTCCCCTTTAAGCTCTTTTCAAACTCTCTAAACATGAAAAGATTGCCGAGAGACCTTGTTCTTTTCACGCTTGTTAAAGTATTTGAAGAAAACATCTGTTGAGTGATAGTTTATCTCTTTTTCAGTCTCATCAGACTACTTTATGAAAAAGGAACTGAGAGAGTTCTCTTTAAGTGTTTTTCAGACTCTCTAAATATGAAAAACCCCCGAGTTTTCTTTCTTTGGACTCATAAAACAAACATTGAAAGGCCCATATGGGACCAAACCACTCCTTCCTAGGGTTCGTTAAACATACTCCGAGGGACTCGTCTAAAGGATGAGCTTACATTTCAAGCATATGTTATCCTCCTCAAGCTTGTGTAAAAATAAAGAGGTACTCGCCATAAATGGTGGGGGAAAAATTGGGAAAGAAATGTATCTAAACGTGTATTCTATGGAAGATGACACCCTTTCACTTGCTTTGTGTCTAGGTTGGAAAATCCACTTGTCTCTTGATCATACTTATTTACAAGATTACAATCTGGTATGTGATCCCTGTTGTTGAGTCAGTTTTCCCAAGACAGTTGTCGCGTCATCAATATGTTCAAAAAGATGTTCAACTCGTAAATCCTTCTATCACGTCGGCCATTTCTGCAGTCCTTAAGTGTTCTATTACATCGACCATCCCTGAGTCAGTCTTGAATCACTTGTTACTCTGTTCTACTTCAAATCTTGTTACCCATTTTGTGTCATTGATGGGGGATACATTAACGCCCTCATGTGATGAGTCTTTTCCTGTCGACTTCAACTCATTATCCAGGAATTAGATTTAGAAACTAATTGGTACCTTGGAACTTGCATGCCTCAATGGTAGGTTTCCTCGCTTTCGACAGTGGGTTTTCATTATTGATCCCTGACTGGGAGATTCCACCGAGTGTTCGACTTCAACTCATTAATTCACATTTGTTGGATTGTACTAGTGTACCTTGGGAGTAATTGACATTAATGGTGATTTCCCTTGCACTTGTTAATGATATTCATTAATGACTGGTAATCAAGTGGTTTCTACCATTTTCGACTTTAGCACCTGTATTCGCATGGTTAGATCCATACTATAGAGTGGTGGAGATGAAGACCCTAAATCTTTTCTCACAGATTCAAGTTGCGTTGGAGTATATTTAGTTTGTACTGTGGCATAGATCCACATTGTATGTCTCATAGATCCACATTGTATGTATCATGGCTATGTTCAAATTTGAGTCTTTAACACATAGATCCACAGTTTATTTTTGGTGGCTATGTTCAAATTTGAGTCATCACGACATGGATCCACAATGTATGTTTGGTGGACATGACCTGTCTTACTTGACATAAATCTTTTCATGTTGGAATTTATGCTTTGATTCATTTGTATTCTGAGTATGGGAATGCCTACCTCAGTGATGATATATTATTGTACTATATTTCCTTATTTGTTTCCATGTTTTCGACCGACGTGTTCCTTGTTCCCTACACACACTCGACAAAGTATTTCAGCTATCGCTCTATTCTAACTTCATACTTTGGGGGGTTCTATGTTACACATTATTTAAATCACCCTTATGACCATTAATGATGTAAACCTATTTTTTGCCTTCAAAGGGGTCAGTGGCGTGAATTCCTGAAGAAAGAAGGGAGAAGAACTTTTCCTGAGAGAAGAAGTTGTATTTTCCTTTGGAAAAACCCTATTAAGGAGGATTTCCACAGGCTACTCTATATGAAGAGTGTGGAAATCCTGATTTCTTCACCTTGCTCTATAGCTGGGTTGTGTAGTTTCCACAGGTTGATCTATAGCTAGGGTCTGACGACCTTTGTACGTGGGAAAAATGAGCGTCTTCTTGATGCTTCTAGAGGGAGAAGTTTCTATGGTGAGGTGGGCTCCGAATGGTTTGGATCTTACTTGATTTGATGATTTAGTGAGATCATCCTAAGATCCTCACTTTATCCTCTTTAGCTTATAAAAGGAGAGAAGCTCTCATGGAGAAAGTTAGCTGGATTGGGTTGGAAAGTTCTTGAGTCTTTGAGATTAGAAATTTGGCTTGAGATTGTTAGCTTGGTATGTTGGTTTTGAGATTTTCTTTGTCAAGATATATTGTGAGTAGTTATCAGATCCATGGTCTCAGAATCCTTGGAGAAAGAAGTGTGTGGGAAGAAAGGAACTATTGGAAGGAGCCTTACGACATTAAGGCATTCGGTTGTAATCTATATTCCTATTATTTAATATAATACAGTGGCATGCTTCTTTCCCATAGAATTATCTTTATTTTATTACATGACTCCTTGATCACATGTATAAGTTTTCATTGAATATACTATTGTTGCTTTCACTTTGGTTGGTTTGTGTCATTGCAGATCTAATTTCACAAGAGAACCAGAGTAGAGCAAGGACAACAAAGATATAAGGAAGTGATATTCAAAGGTATGTCATTCATTCCTTCTTTGGTAGTAAATTCAATGATTGTAACTTAGGGAAAGTGCCATGTTTTGTCTTGTTTTGTTCTAGATCTAGGTGGATCTAGGGGGATTTATTTGTGTCTGCACTTTATCGATTTACCCAATAACAACTTCTTCCAATTCAGGTGTAGGAGGAGGTGAAAAATATCTCTGTGGAGAGTGATGAACCTCCCTCTCTTCTTCTTCAATTTCCTTGTTGACTTCTTTGTCTTGGGCAGTGGATTTGCTCTTTCTCTTCTTGCTTGTTCCTACTGGAGTAACACTAGTAGATGGAAAAGGACTCTGCATATTAGACTGAGGAGTAGAGGCTATATCCAGCTGCATGTGGGAAGAGATAATGAACTGTTCCCAAGGAATGTTCCTCTTCTTCAATTCTTCCATCACCAACATCCTGATCAATCCAAAGTGAAAAACACTAGTGTCCACAGCCCCAGACTTGGCTAGGACTCTATCAGACATCTTCCCCATGCTCCTCAAAAGGTAGAAAGGGATATTCATTGCATCTTTGCCAGTAAAATTTAGCAAGAACCTTATATGGTACTGGTATAACATGTTAAACCTTCCCTCACACGTGAAGTATCTCTGGATGATCTTCAAAATTTTATCAAAATCTTCAACTAGGTGGATTCTAGGCACTCCCTTGGAAAAATTATCTTTCTGATAGTCTGATTTGAGGAAGTCCTTGGAGAAGGAAACATTTAGGATCCTGGATTTAAACCAACTCTCACCAATATTATGAATCCCAGTGGTTGCTGCAATAGAGGCTTCATATACCTCAAACTTAAGGTCTCCCACCTTAGTCTAAATGCCATCGAAACATAATGCAAATTGCCTTGCTACTTCAGGGTGTCCCCTCTACATGTTTTGGAAAAAATAGAGGCAACCAACCCTTTGGAAAACCTCCTTGACCATTGGATCATCATCAAACAGGTGCATGTCAGAGGGTTCAATTCTGACCACACTTCCTCCCTTGTGAGATTTCTTCTTTTGAGGTGTCTCCATCGGTAGATGACATGGGATCAAAAGTTGTGGTGTGGTGGGGGGTAAGGAAACAAACAGAGGAAAAGCTCAATGAGAAATGACAGTGGCTAATGGTTTCTCTCTCTCATTATTTTCCTCTAACTCACCTTGAATTAAAAATAGACTTTGAGTTAAGAAAGGCAGGGATGCACTACTCAACTTTATGTCACTGCACCATGGTCATAAAAGTTTTGGGAAGGTAGGGACTACAATTCCCCTTACTTACAACAGATCTTAAGATGAATAAATGATGATACAATGAATAAAAAGGTTAATGTAGGGGTCTTTGAATGCAAAAGGTAGCACTAACCAATCCAAATAAAACACAAGGCATGAAACATAGGATATGTAGCGTAGTTTAGAAACATTTTTTTGTAGCACAGTGTGCACATAGGGACCAAGTGCTTGAATGGGTATTCAATTTTTAGAAGCAAAAAAAATTGACCTCTAGAATAGATGAAATCCAAGTGACAATGGCTACAAAGTCTGTGGGAGAAAATCTACAGATGCAAATTAATGAGGGAGGAAGTAGTCTGCAGCATCGGGTGCTACCAAAATCTCAGGCATGAGATATCTCAAGACTTTGCTATGCAATGGACAAAGATCATAAAATACCTGGAGATGTGACTGAAAAGGGAGGATCTACAATCATTTAGGAAACCGCCACGTCCCCCTCATTCTCAAATTTATCTTTGGCAGTTGATCTCGTAGCGCAGTCTGCAACTGGTCTAAACTAGTGATTTCAGCAGTGCCGAGTTTGAGAGAAAATTCAAATGCTCAAACTGTTAGAAAACTCATTAAATGTCCAGATATTCATGTTTTCCTTTAATGAAAAATGGCACTGAAAACAAGGTAGATCATGACCTCAACGAATTATGAAAAATTATGGAAGAGATCAAAGGACAAAGGTGCGCTACAGAAACTCCTAGTGAGTTGGACACGCCTTTTCCAAAAATTTGATTTGACTCCCCCTTTAACGGACATAGGGAAAACATGGCAAGGATAAAGGGTATGAGTGGATGGAGTGATGTGTCAAGTCATAAAGATCATGGGATGGGTTATGCTTTATGTCAAGTCAAGAGGTGAGTTGAAACATAAACCATAGAATGAACTTAGGCTTAAAATCTATGTGTGGGCCAAAATGAGCCAAAACCACAAGTCTTTATTTGTTCAAGCTAACCTAAGCAAATCACACAAAGAAAAATAAAGAAAACCTAAAGTCTAAAGGATAAAAAATTTAAAACTAAGGGATAAAATACCCAAGGAAATTTCATGTGATAATAGAAGGTCCATCTTATGCAATCCATGACTAGCAGTAGCAGAGTGACAGTGGACAGGGAGCAGGTAGCTTTGAAAGTTGTGTAGAATTAGAGGGAGCTTGAGTTCAGAGGGAGTCTGACTTCAGAGGAAGTCGGCAGGATCAGAGGGAGAGTCAACTATTAAGAGTGATTATACCTTCAAGTCTAGATGGGAGAGAGGAGTATTCCAAGACTATCAGGAAGGTGTCATGGGTTGAGATGGGCCAAGAAAGAGGCTTCTAGGAGCAATGTGTCTTCCAAGGAAGAACCATGCCATACAATAAGACTTGATTTAGTGACTTTAGTGACAGAGGGAGCAACCAATTAGGAGGATTGGAGTGCAACCATGGTAGCAGATCCAATATGGGAGACAAATATACTTCGATATGATGGAGGATGGAATACCACCCTCGCTAAGAGGGAGTGTTGATGTTTTGTAGTTTCAGGAGGTATTCCCGCAAGAGGCCTTAGTGTCAGGCATCTGGGAATCATCATTGAAACCATGTTTCACATTCATTTTGGAGAAAACGGTCTTGGAATGGAGTTTGGGCTTCATGGGATTGTTGATGGGATTTTTGGGCTTGTGTTGGGGCTTCACACCCACATAGAGGAATACAATATTCTAATTTAATGTTGAGTTACTTAAATGTATTTTAATCACACTTAGAGCTGTATATAAAATAGATAAGTGTTTGGTGACATTCATTCTTGTGAGTGAATCCTTGGTGACCTCAATCCAGCCATGGAGAGGGCCAAGTTTAGCCTCAGATCTATTGTCTTTGTGATTATCTTGGGAAGGTACCAAAGGAGGAGGATGGTTGAGTAGGGAAACAACCCTAATACCCGATCTACAAATATATTGATGGCAGTGGGAGGGCTCGACCATCTTAAGAAATGAAACTATAGGCAACAAGGAGGCCTGAACCAACAAGAGGAGGAAAACAACATGGGTCTAGGGGGCTTGACCTAGAAAAGGAGAGCAGCCATTGCTACTTAGGTGACTCATATTTCTAAGATAGGGAAGCCGCAGGTCAAAGGAAGGCTATCACAACTAGAAGAAGGATAGCCACAACAGGTTTAGGGATTTTCCAACGAAGGAATCCTAACCGCAGTCTTTTAAGGTAATGTCTGAGGCAACTACAAGTATAAGAGGCTGTTACATCAGTCCAGGAAGGCGAGAATACAAGAAGAAGGATTGTAACAACAGAATTTGAGGACTTCTTGAAGGATGGAACAACACTGGAACATCAACAGTCTTGGACAACCATTAAGGTATATTACAAACTTAGTTTGCAACAGACCTGCAATGATGGTAGGAGGGTGTTMTTTGGGTTATGTTGAGGCTTGTGTAAGGGCTGAGTTAGCAACCTTTTGGTAGGCTAGTACAACCAGCTTAACCAAAATTTTGAGGGTTGATTGAGGGCTATTATAGGTGTGTAACAATAGCTTTGGGACAATTCTATGGGGGGCTGTTACAATTAGCCTATGTAAGCAACATTGGGGTACAAAAACCAATGAGGGTTTCTGAAGTGTTTTGTAAGTGCTTTTGGTACTTTTCTTTTATGTAAAATTGGGCCATTTTCCCTGGTACGAGAGCCCATTGTTCTAGGTTTAAGAAGAAAAGGTTTTGGGAATTAAATTCCTATGTACTATGTATGATCAATTGTTGGTTTTATTTTCCATTGTGCTAAGTTGTTAGACATCTTAGTGTGTTTATGTTCACAATTCAGATTGTTTGATTTCTGTGTATATTGTTGAGAAA
>ML776786.1:817112-833416 GCA_009831015.1 Picea engelmannii | reverse complement strand
TAAAGATTCTTTAAAGTGCATGTATCAATGTACCATAATCATGTGTTCATAGGAAAGATCAAATTGCACAAACATGTATCTCTAAACCATCAAAGAATAATATCCAATAGAAAACTCTGTGGACATATTAAAGTGCTAAGAAATATCACATTCATCAAGTGAGAGTATTCAACCATGAATCAATGTTCAACAAGATACCAACAATGTTATAAAATTTCAAAGAATGTATTAGTTATAATGTCCAATGATCACCACACTTATGCCATAAACCACAAAGATATGAATGTTGTAATAAAGTGTGTATACTAACAAATATGAGTGATGTTCATATTTCAAACCAAACAATGGTATCATTGCATTATAATGCTTAAGAAAGTGATAGATTTGCATCAAGTTTAACTACTCACATGCATTATCTTTAAGGACTACAACATTCGTTTATTAATTTTGACCAACATGCATTCACCAATGTGACTTGACATCCAAACTGTAGGACTAGATAATGAAATCAGCATTAGGGTAGTAATGAAAGAGACCTTGGACGCCATGCAAGATATGAAATGATGGGAATCTAAATGAGGTGCCTGGGGCTCCCTTGGGGTCAATTTGCCTCTACGAAATAGGTGGAACCAAGAAACCCAAAAATGCAGTAAAGGAAAAAGTGGTATCAAACTCACTCTAGTATACTATACTCTACAGTTTTGACAGTATTTGAAGTCATATTTCAGACAACACTTTAAGAGAGAACGTTGAGACTTAGACAAGGTCGTTTGGCCTACTTTAAATTTCATTAAACACCTAACATAGAATAGATAATGAATTCCTTATAACATTTGCAATATAAGATGTTAAACCAATATCACACATGTTTTTACCTCTACAATTGGGATTGTAGATAAGACCTTTGGACAATAATGAAAAGGGAGGCAATGCTGAAAAATTACAAAGGCTTGTTGGAGATTTTATCCCTTCGATTTGACAATTGACACCATTTGCAATGATAAGCCTTCACAATGTTGCTTAAAGGAGGTGCAATGGATGATATATTTCAAACCATTGCATTCAGTAAATCAAATATGGCACATCAAGGGAGATGAACAATGATAGCTCAATAAAACCATTCCAAGCATGAGTATTAGGGAATCACACATGTTTATACCACATTTGAATCTAAGATGCATTGTTTATGCCCCAGGGTTGGATCTTTTAGGAAATATAGGCTGTGAAACAATTAGATCCAAACCCTCATCAAAATGCTAACAATAAAAAATGCTCAATGGAATATAGGCTAGTATTATTTGAGTGAGATAAATGCCATCGAGGCTCAAGGCAACCTAGATTCAAGATAATACATGATTAAACCCTAGATTGCAAATAAAATAGGAAAATGGGAAAAAACGGAAAATCAATTTTGGGTTTTTGAGTGGTTGAAGACAATGATAGACCAATTCCTTGAGAGGGCTATGGGGTCTCTATACCAGAACTAGGTGAAGCCCATGCTTTAAAATAGAACAATGTTGATGGCACCTGGATGATTTCCCTTCAAATGTTGTTTAGAGTTAGAAGGTTCCCTATAGAGTTGAATGGGAGGATTGTTCCATGAAGAAGCTTCTCCAAGTACTAGCAAGGTGATATTAAAGGTTGGCCAAGTAAAAAGGACAGAGCCTTAAGACATCCTACCTTAATGCAATGAAAGAATATTCAATGGTCAAAGGGGGAAGGCAAGAAAACCATACTTGAGTACCCTTCCAAGTGGAGAATTTCACCCTTCTTTGGCCTTGTAGTAACTTTTGTCTTCCAAGGAAATATAAAAAAGTGTTTATCTAAACCCTTGAAAAATAACTAGCATTCACTTAGACAAAGAATAGATGCACAAGAACAGTTTAAGCAAGATTTATCATTAATATCCAAGGATATGAAATGATAGAGGACCTCTCCTTTTACAGGTGAGAAACCTCCTGAATACAATACAATATAATGTGCTAGCTCAATACCATGAGCTCAAAACCATCAATTTGGTCAAAAGTATGGGAAAATGCAACAAAGCATGTAACAAATTTCTCAAAACCCTCCAAAAGAAAGGCATCCTTCTCAAAATGGTTCAAAATACAACAAGAAAGCCAAGGGTGTGGGCTAGAGAGAGATAATGGAGGTGAAACCCTAAAAAATAGTGCCAACGTCCCATCAAGGAACAGAGAGATGAGTCAAACATGGTCCAAATACCTCCAATGTCCTCAAACCAACTTCCTCGAACCAAGGAATGGTCCAAGTGTGGAATAACAAACTCAAAAGAATGATGTCACCTCCCACACATGTGGTTCGTCGAAGTCAATAATTCAACATAAGTAGCACATGTGGCCTTCTCTAGCTGGGTGCGCCTCAAGTTAAAAGTAGTAAACCACTCCACATCATAAGATGGTCCAACCAACCACTCATAACCTCCTCAATAACATGTAACTAACTCCTCTAATGCATTAATATCTCCCTCGTGTTTTCCAAGGAGAGATAATAATGCATGAGTGTGAATATAATGTCTAATTGATCAATGAGAATGAATACGAGTGGTCCATGTTGCATGTCTGATGACATGGTGTCCTTGTCATGGCTCAATGCACTGTTACAAATCTCAATGCAGTAACATGTATCCCAATGTAGCACATGGAGCCTGATGTCTGTAGATATCATCAAATATGAGTACACAGATCCCAAGTCAAATGGCACAGATCCCAATGTTTGTAGATACGATCAAATATGAATACACTGATCCCAATGCAAAACACCTACTTGGAATGATGGGTCTAGCCTATTAGCAAGCCAATAGAGTATAACCTTTGGTGAAATCTCTTAAAACAACATTACAAATAAGGGTTACTTTTAATATTTTCCTAAGTCTTATCAAGGGGGAACACGATTAACCCTTATACATGCACCAAGTCCTAGGACAACTAATATTTCCCAAGTACCTAGGTGAAATATAGGTAAAATATGAATAATAATGATGAAAGGGAAGGGAAAGAACTTCACATGATGACCCTCAAAGTATTATACATGCATAGGTCTTTTTTTATTTGTTTATCTAGATTTTGTGAGATAGAAGTTTTATGCAATAGCCTTCTAGAGGGAGCTTAACATTGAGTTACCTATCCTTGGAAATGCATCTTACTACCCCTCTATGAATTTTTTTCTTTAAGTGTTCAGTTTATTAAACAAGTTCCTTTTTCTTTAAATATTCATAGAAAATATAGGGACTAAGGGCATTGGCCTCTTAACACGGTGGCATTGCTCAACTTTTTATTTATGGATTTTGATTTTATATCTCTTCACCTCTATAGTCTTTGTCTTTATTAGTCATGATTTCTTCTTTAGACCTCTTCTTTTAACCTTTGAGAAATCATACATGATCAAGGTAGATTATTTTTATATGAATGGAATGAATGATACAGGGAAGGTGGAAAATGTCGAGCATGGTTAAGATGTGGACAACACTATCGAGGCTAAGTACCTGGTAGTACAAATTGACCCAATAAATGACACACTTCTAAAAGAAAACATGTTCCCCAAGGTATAACGAGGAAAATAATAAAATTATGCATGTTATGAAGTGCTATTGGATGTCGTTAAGCATTTACCACTTTCATGACTAACTAGGAAGTTATATCATCGAATCCAAATGAACATCAATACATAGAAAAGATAAAGCATACCAAAACCATAATGTACTATCCACAGTGCATTTGTGATTTGAGGAGTGAGGGAGCAGGATGAGCTATACCACACCGGAGCAAGCATGATCATACATTTGATGGAGATCAAGAGAAACTCTATCTGGGTCTGGAGAATATAAGCATGACATCTCATGCATGCAACAACATGAAATCTTTGTGAGGGCACCTCTGAAAGTTGTCACCCCTGAGCATGTAACATTTGGCTCCTACTCGGGGACATGCACCCTATGCTAGAGTGTATGAGAAATCCAAAATATCTCGCAGACCGTTGACCCACACATCATCTAACTTGACAAATGACATTAAATTTGGGGCAAATATACCACCCCATTTAGAATAAAAACTACTTTGAAAGAATCAAAGGAAAATTCCACTAAATTTAAGCATGAAAACACATGCAATAATTTATTCTAAGGAAAATGAAATGCATCAGACAAACAAATCAAGCAATCCATGAAAGTAAACACACAAATGAAGGAAAACATTCATGGAAATGAAATATGGGCTCTAAACTACTGCTCAAAGAGCTTATTTATGATGAATTGTGCAAGAGTGGTTAATTCAAAATATGTTTAATGAAATCACAAAGCCAATGCAACCTTCTAATGAGATCTTCATCCTTGGGAAGCCCATCCATGTATTGAGGAAAAAAATGTATTAAGGAAGTATTGGTGATAAAGGGTAAAACATCAAGGTTCAAGGTAGAATGTTGATCTCGAAGCACATACTTGAGACCTAACTTCATCTGAAAGATGGAATCACAATTCTTCTCAATCCAACAACACAGGGGGCTAATATAATCGGGTGGTAAAGGCAACTCCAATTACGGGTATAGTTGAATTTCCTTGTTCCCCATGGTCAAAGGAAAAAAATCACCAATGTGATCTAAGTTTGATCTCCCTCTCTCATAATGTCCTCCCAAAGTTGGATTATTCATTTCTTCCAAGTGATCAATCTTATTCCAAAAGTTATCCTCAATGTTCATAACTTCAGGTGCCATAGAAAAAGCAAGGATTGAATGATTGCTCAAGTCTTATTCAATCATGTACACATATTCATTCTTGGGTTGATTAGGGTCTTCAACATGATATCTTCTAAGACTTTCCCTATCCAACTTCAAGAAAGTTCCATATTGCATGGGGATAGTAGCACATGAAAGGTCCATTTGTAAGGATCCCTCTAAGTGAGAAAAAAACTTTCTCAACAAAAGCATCCCCCAAGAGTCTAGGATATTGATGATAGCAACATCTATAAGAATTATGACATCCATGTACATATTTAACCTCACAGAAAAATTATTTATCACACCAAGGGCTTCTATATCTCTCCTATCGATGGCACAAATGTTATGGTATGGTCTTGTTACCTTGAGTCCTAACTGTTGCATTATTGTCAAAGGCATAATGTTGAATGATGCTTCATATTCCTACATACAATTTTTCAGTAATAGGTTGTCTACTTGCAAAGATATGTAAAATGGGTCACACTCTCCATTCAATCCTCAATCAATAGTATGCAAAATTATAGGTGTGTCATCATAGGACTCTTCCTTCCCTTCACCTAATCCAAAAATTTCCTTTATTTTATTCATCTATGATGGAATATTTGAAAACCCTATGAAAGGGATAGATATATGGGATTTGGAAAAGTGAGCATTTAGATCAATGTTGATATCTCACAAGTATCTTTTGACATGTATGAAACACCAGTTGAAGTCTTTGTTGGTTGAGTTGGTTGTTCCCTTTGTAAGATCACTCTAGATTATGGATCCGGAGTCTTCTAAGGTTGAGGACTAGGGGAACTCGACTAGGTTAGAGTTTCTTAGGGTAGAATTTGAGCTTGTTTACCCCTTTGTTGATAAGTGGTCCAATGCTTTTCTCAGATTCTCGTTTTTATCTCTTCCTGATTGGGTTTATGGGCTAGGGATATATAAATAATGGCTTGGTCAAGGTCCTTTTTATTTTCCCCTTTAACTTTTTCGTTAGGAGAATTGGAGAGAACACTAATATCATCACAAAAATCACCCACATAGATGATAGAGTTTCTTGTCACATCATTATAATTCTCAATTGCTAATCTAGTAGCTTCTTGGGCAACCAAAAAGGTTTCTTGTTTGTGTGGTAAATCAGAAGGGTTACACCATGGAAACAACTCTTCTTCTACCACATTGTTTTCCTCTAAGAGGTTGGGAACTTTTTGTTCTTGATCATGATGGGGTTGTCTAGGTCTATCCCAACCACCTTACCCTCTAGGTTGAAATCTATTCAGCTGGGCTTTCTTTTCTAAGTTGACTTTCTTGTTCTGCATAGCCTGATTTTGTTGTTGGATATTTTTAGTCTATTTAGCAAAATTGGATTCCATCCTCTTGATAACATCAACTAGAATGGTCAACATCTCATTCTTAGAACTAGTAACATTGGCAATGTTATTCATAGGGTCACTCTAAGTTATGGAAGAGATTGATTGGTTGAGTCTTCTAGAGGAAATATGTTGAAGATTGAGTAGCTTCAAAAGATATCCTTATTGTATTTGACCAAGCCAAAACCTAAATAATGTTTTTATATTATATTTATTAATATGGCCCTATTGTGCCTTTGTAAAAGTCAGCCCTATTATGCCTTGGAAATTAAATGTAAATTAAAAGGGTAAAATGACAGGTCGGCCTAGACCTAATTTAGGGAGGCCATACTAATATTTATAAGGGAGGATAGTGCCTCACTTGGAAACTCACTCATAATATCTATAGTCAAGAGGAAAAGTGTGCAAGTCTTGGAGGAAGAATATACTACAGGTAGGTGTGACGTTGATGAGGGTTTTGGTGTATCTCTTGGGTACATCCTTGTTAAGTGGTGCATTAATATTCCCTAGTCAAGGGATAGAGGAGGATATTCTACTTTGTTAGTTCTCTCTTGGAGAGAAACATTGTTCTTAGTTGAATAAATCTATATTGAGGAAGTTTGCTATGTTTTCTTCCCTTAGAGGGGTTCCCAGGATAATCTTTGTGTCTATATTGTTTCTATGATTGCCTCTCTTTCAATGATCTTATATATGCAGTTAATGTGATAAACGATTGTGCTAACAAATAAGAACTATAACTATTAGCTGCATAAGTAAAATATCAACATGGTATCAGAGCAGGACTGAAAGAGACCAACTCACAATTTATAAAGAAGTGGCTAGCCTCAGCGCACCCTCTCCAAGATTCAATTCTCAGTGTTGCAACTGCTACAAAATTAGGGATTCTGCATAAACCCTAAGAGTGACGTTTTTACCTTTTTTGGAGGACGCTGGTGAAACTAATATCACCTGGGAACTTGCCCAAGTAAGGTGCATCACTTCCCTGGACGAGAATTCAGAAATCCAAAATTTGAAAAATTAGGGTTTTCTCATAGACCCTAGATCTAGATGCCTGGTTGTAGTTGCTGTAGTTCATGTAAAAAATTCATCTTGGTTCAAAAAAAATCTCTAGTAAGGTCTAGATCCATATCTTGAATTTCTTTTGTTGTTGTTTACTTGTTCTGGGTAGGATGACTACCGGTACCAAGCTTGATGAAAATCTTGAAGGAGCCAATGAATTCCAAGCATGGAAGTACATAGTGATGCTCATTATAGAAGATAATGAATTTGCAAGTTTTGTTGAACAAGATATTGAAGAGCTAGAGGGAGATTAGGCCAAAACCAAATATAAGAAGGATCTGATTAAAGCAAATAAGATCATTTTCGATTTCATCAAGAACGATTTGATTCCTCATGTTTCAACATTAAAAACCTCAAAGAAAATGATGGATGCCTTATCCCATCTATTTGAAGGAAAGAACATCAATTGGAAAATGACCTTGAGGACACAACTCAATAATGTGAAGATGCAAAATTCAGAAACCATACAATCTTACTTCACAAGACTGTCCCTGATTAAATAACAACTTGAAGATATTGGAGACTCAGTCGAAGAAGATGAGATAACGATGACCTCATTAAATGGTCTTCCAAATTCTTTGGAATCCTTCATCCAAGGAATCCACTCTAGAAGAAAGTTAACTATGTTTAGCAGGTTGTGGAAAGATAATAAAATGACTTTTGGATTACTGAGAAGGGGGGTGAATCAGTAATAGAGAAATTTAATCCTTTTTAACCATATAATCCAAGTGTTATATCAATGTAGCATTATCATCCAATAATTGCAGAATAAATAAGCAATGAACAAATGAACAATCATACACATACACAATACACCATTTTTTTACGTGGAAACCACAAGCAGGAGAAAACCACATAATGTTTTTTCTTATATGTCTTAAAGAATTACATTCACTGGAAGCACCAAATTCCTTTGTTTTCTAGTTGCAACTGGAAAAAGGCTCCAACCCCCTTGTTTCTCAGTATATAACCCGAAGGAAGCTCCAACTCCCCTATTCTTTGGCTACAACCAGAAGGAGGCTACAACCCCCTATGTTCTCTGGCTACAACCGGAAGGTGGCTACAACCACCTTTCCTTGACCTGTCCAACCGCCCTGAAGTAGAAGTATAATGATGGAACCACTATCACACTATCACTGTGAGATATACCACTATAAACCTGTACCAATAAATCTGAACCATGCAATAACCTGTACCTCAACCTATAATCAACATGTACCATAAACAAGTGCATCAACCATGCACCAACCTGTACCACACAACCTGTAATCAACCTGTACCATAAACACGTGAAACAACCATGCACCAACCTGTACCAAACAACCTGTAATCAACCTGTACCATAAACAAGTGCATCCAACCATGTACCAAGTATGTACCAATCATGTGTCAACTACTAATCAACTATGAGTCATCAATATGTACCAACATCATCAACTATACACCTCATGTATGTGCCAACTCATCAACTACTTTGTCTCAACCATGTACCTCAACCAAAAGTTCTCATCAATATAATCATCCAAAAGCCCCCATCAATATCATCTTCCAAATATGATTTGTAAATATGTAATAGACCTGGTGTATATGATCACATACCTGCAAACCTTCCTTAACTTTAACAACAAGAGACTAGCATTTTCATCAAATTTTTCTTTAGTCTCACATGACTAGTTTTGGATTAGTCAACAACCCTAAATTGAAATAATCATACCTATGTACCTATAATGAATAAAGATATGGAAATTATATACAATGTTATTCAGTTTGTTTTATTCAATTCCTCTAGGTGTCACTACTTGGAACCTCTCAGAAAAGGAGTTATAGAAAAAATGGCATACCTTGCTGAATTCTGGCTTATTCTAGAGAGCGACCTTGTAGAGCGTGCCCTGCACAGAATATTTGTTGAATGGATTGGAAAATGTTACACAGAATACTAAATACTGTACTATAACCAACACATTTGGTCTTACTATATTTGGATATGTTATTAATAAGTTATGATGTTTTTACCCGAAACACCTGTTTTAGACTAGTTTCAGGACTAGCCACAAACCCCATTTTCCACGGAGTGTAACTCCAAAAATACAACGACCCACAAGATGAATTTTTTACCACAGATACTTGGATATGTTTCCTCAATGGCCTATAAATACCATGGTCTGAATCATTCTATAAAATAAGTTATTTCGAAAATGGTGAGATGACCTGTAAATAACATACCTTAGAAAGCATCATCAAAATAATTTATTCTCCCTTGAATTTCAGCCTTCTTTTCTTCACCTTCCCTTTGAAATTCAGCTTTGATATCCTTTGGTTACCTCAGTCACCTATAGGTATTCAATATGCTCAAGTGTGATGTCAAATGAGAGAGGCTTGCCTCTTATTTATACTCTCCATCTTCTAGGTCACTTAACCCATTTCTAGGTCACTTAAGCCATTTCTAGGTCACTTAACCTATTTCTAGGTCACTTAACCCATTTTCCTCATTTTTAGGGTTAACCAATTTCCATAATTAGAAATTTCTCCAATACTTTATCATTTAAATATTCCTCGACTTTTTGTCACTTCACTTTTCATTTAAATAATCTTCTTTGATTTTGTCACTTCACTTTATTATTTAAATAATCCTTCTTGACTTTGTCACTTTACTTTATCATTTAAATAATAATTTCTTCTTTGCAATCTCTTTGACTTGTTTGACCTTTTGGGGCTTCAATCCAACATATGAGGGTCCTCCAACTTCGTAAGGCCATAACTCTCAAACCGTGAGGAGTTATGTGACGTTCCACATACCACCAGAAATGGTATGACATGTACTATCCATATAGAATAGTATTACCTTCATATATATTAAAAATAATACCATTATACATGAAACAACCTTGGGTCCATTAACCAAACCTTTGTGCTACCAGAATTCACTACCATTCTTTCTTCAAGGGTTGACATCAATGAAAACCAACCTTAATAAACAATCTCCCCCTTTGGCATTGATGGAAACACTCTGATGCAATACTGAAATCATTTCATGCAATACTGAAGTCATATCATTCATGCTCACCCTAGAACCATGCCTCTGTCCTCTGCATCTCTATGACCATTGCTCCCCCTGGAATCATGCCTCTGTCCTCTGCATCTGATGAATCTCTCCCACTTTGTCATTAATGATAGAGGTATCTTTCCATCCAAGGATGCTCCCCCTGACTGAACTGTCCTCTTTATGGTGATTCCTTGTGTACATTTAAGACATATAAGATAAGAATTCAAAATAATTCATTTTGGAGTAGAAATAACTATGCGTCTCTAGAAAAGATACTCAAAGGCTTCCCGTGTATTGTGGTGGTAAATCCCCCTATGGACTAGCATTTAGGGTTATATTATGCATGCAGATGAGACCGAAATAATCCTACTTTCTACCGTCGTCCGAGACCTAATCCCCATTTCTTTTAAGCAAATGCATGGTTAGACGAACATACCTTGTTTCAGGCATTTGATGTCGATCCTTCTTCACGCTTGATCGCTTGTTGGCAGCTCTCCTCCCAAGGCTGACCTGCATACAAAACAAGCAACAAACTATACATGCATTTTACCTACAGATTAATGGGTTAGAGATTCAAACATATATTCAATAAACTATGAAGAACTCATATAGTGGGATGGGAAAAGCATTTCTTTATTAATTTTAATGAATCAACTTACAATGTTGAGACCGGCCACTGCTCCGCGAACCTGATCTTGGGCTCCTCTTCAACTATCCTCCAACTTCTTTGCTCTGTATCTCTTCTTGCACAAGGATGGCTAAAGGGATGGGACAATGGGAATGTGAAATTGGGTAGAGTTTCTTTACTATTATTCTCCTCTTCCAAATGGGACCCCTAACCCTTCTTTTATAGGCTAGAAGAAGCTAGGTATTTGGATGAACCCTCGGCCATGCATGGCTGGAAGGTTTAGTTAACTTACCCAAAGCTGTGTGTTCCATTGACAACTTTCCTTTTTTCGTGCTTTTGTAGGTACACGCAGGCTGTTTTGGGTCAGCTAGCATGTACACGTGTACAATAATGGAGTAGGGCGCGTGGGCCCTTATAAAAAAGGTTTTTAAGAAGAGTTGTTCAACAGTTCTTTGGCAAAAAAGGAATCTGAGATGGCCTGATTCCAGGTAAGCATGTCTGGTGCAAATTAGGGTTATAACAGATGCCCCCAAATGTGTGAGGTCAGAAGAGAATCTGATTGCCGAAATACATTACCAATCTTTACTGATGTGCCGAACAAGTGAGCCTAGGGACAAGGAACTAGGAGGCACCATCTACAAAATAACAAATGTCTCACCAAGGCGGGCATACCCATGCTTAGGATCAAATAGAATCATGGCTACCAATCAAATACATTGTAGATCCATGTCAAATAATAATATAAAGTGTAGCTGTGAACAATACACAACGAAGCTACATCTCGAAATCAAAAAGATATACATATAGAGTATCCATCTTCTAGAAGCTGATACGGCCTGATGGCTGGAGATGAGATCTTCATATCTCGAGCAACAACTTCAAAAAAATATTCAAAACTTGGGTAGGAGTGTAATATGAGTGTACGACTTTACTACCCAGAGGTCTTCGATGACTCGTTAGTCATGGACTAGATAATCTTGATGATCAGACTGAAGGCTTCATTGATTCCAAACAAGGAATTTATTGGACATTTAGGATGACCGGGTATGAGGGCAAGAGACAAACTGCAGAGGGGCCGACTCAGGCTTGGTGAAAATTTTCCCTTGGACAAAAGCACGACAAATGATGAGACTCAGGAAACATGGAATTAACATAAGTTTACGAGGCAGGAGGCAACGCAAACTCTCCATATGTTTGGAAGAATAACCAAACGGAGGAGGACACAACTCTATGTAGCGAGAACAACTTCCTAAAGTTGTATTACATCCCAGGGTTTGATGAACAAACAGACATATGCGCTTTATCCAAGGGCGACTCATTATGTTGCTAATAAAGAAAATACTCTTCCCTTCCTCTTTTTGGGGTATATTTGATTTTTTTGTCTTTTTCAATGATTTTGGAAAAAAATAATAAAAGAATGTTACATTACAAAGGAGGATTGATTGTCACAAACATACTAGTTCCAAGTGCACGAAACACAAGGATGCTCAGGGCAAAGGGACATATGCAAAAAAAGGACACTCGGGAAAAATCCTCCAGGGGCCAAAGGTGTCAAGACGCAGAGGCAAAGTGATATAGGGCTTGCATATGAGGCTTGCTTCAGATGGTTTAGTTGAGAGCAACATGGAGTTAGAATTAGGCCAAAAACACGGTTATGCAAATGCGATTAATAAAACACGCAATGGTAACGTCCTTCGATGTAAGTTTAATGAGCCCAGAGAAGGTAAGCTCAGTGGTTTTTCATATTTAGAGAGTCTGAAAAAACGTAAAAGGAGACTCCATTGGGGTACCTTTTTTGAAGATAGTCTAGTTGGTTCGAAAAAGGGGTAAACTAGCACCGACAAGACGTCTATTCAAAACCATTTTAATGAGTGTGAGAAAGACAAGATCACTCAGCCATTTTTTCATTTTTAAGGATTTTGAAAAAATCTTAACTATGGACTTCGTCAGGAATGTTCTTCTGGACCAGTTTAACGAGTGTGAGAGAATAAGGTCACTCGATGATCTTTTCAATTTTAGGGAGTTTGAAAAGAGCTTAACTATGGATTCCGTGGGGGTTCCTTTTTCATAAATTTAGTCCCTCAGGCCTAAAAAAGGGTTAAAATGATACCTGAGAGTACTCTTCTAGAGAACTGAAGTTCCATAGCGTATACCTTTGTTCATACAGTTGACTGTCCAAACTGAAAAAGGGGTAAACTATCCCCGGACAAACATGACTTCAAATTTCAGTTTAACGAGCGTGAAAGGCCACAAGATCGCTCGACAATATTTTCATGTTGAGAGGGTCTGAAAAGGGATTAAAAGAAGACCCATTATATCTTTTGGGAGTCTCGAGGGTGAGGTCAAGAGTGAAAAGGAATCATGCAAATGAGGCTCAAACTCGTAATCAGGAAAAACAAAAAGGACTCCTGAGCCTACAGTGATTAGAGACAACATGGATAGCATAATGTAACTAGGATCTACCCAGGGAATCCATATTCTGGTAAGCTCTACCACTAAGTCGTGACACTTCTAAAGCAGCTATGATGGTTCTGTGTCGCAACCTGATGGGATTGATCCTATGGCAAAGGAAAAATACAATGAGATACAAAATTCAGGGTAGAAACCTAACCTACATGCTCAAGTTGATCCTTGAAATTTTTTTCCATGGACCGTAAAAAATTACCCAAAACTCCAAAAAACTGGCCCGATACCTAATCATACCTCTCCCATGCAACTCTTGAATCACTCTAAATGGTTTTTGGTTTAAATACAATGACAAGGGAGGCCAAAAAAGTGGCAAAAAGAGGCCAAAAAGTCTATAAATAGAAGCTGGCAGCTCATTATCACCATTGTTGACTTGGAAATTGACTCTAGAGCCAAAAAAACCCCTTTGTCAAAAGTGGTGATTCCGGGAGCTACAGTGGACGAAACGAACTTTTGTCTGGACCAAGTAAGTACAAACTCTCTTATCTTGCATTTTAAGTCTTTCTTTTTGCTTTAGGTTTCATTTTTTCGGGGGGCGTCGACCTTCAAAAGGTCAAACCTAGGTCCACGTGAGCTGTCTTAGGACAGGCCACGTGTACATTTACACAAAGTAAACCCTGCACACATGTACACACGACTGTCAGTATTACAGCTTGCGTGGACCCCCTTTTTGAATGAAAAAAGATTAAAAAACAAGGTTTAACCCTCCTGAACCTTGGTGTTTTGCAAGATGTATGTCCACTGGAGAGAAATAGAGCATGAAGAGGTTAGTGAGTTGGTCGGGGAAGACCCCAATGTTGTGGCTGCCATGATGCAATGTGGGTTACTCAAGTTCTTCTTATGTCCTTTTATGCAGGCACAACCTAGGCTACTGAATGCCTTGGTTGACTACTGGCATCCGGATGTAGAGGCATTCATGTTAGAGGGGCAGTCACTGGTGCCCACGTCCGAGGACATTTATTTTTTGACTGGCCTCTCCTGGAGAGGGGAACTAGTCAACTTCCAGACTTTTCCTTCGAGGCCGCATAACATAGTGGAATTGATAGGTCTTTACTATGTGGCTAACACAGATCGCTCGAGCTCCCAGGTGCCCATAAGAAAGATTAATGACTTATCACTACAAGTGATAGTATTTCTTATTGGGCGAATCACTAGTTCTGTGGCTTTGCATCAGGCGTCCCGGGCACAGATGAATTGTGCAGTCCAGTGCTTAAATGCAAAAATTTTTGATTGGAGCACCACATTGTTAGAGTGTATGAAGAGGCAGTGGACAGATTGTCGATTGCGAACACAGAGGAACTTTGAGTTTGAGACTGTTCTGTGCTTGTTCTTCTTTGAGAGAGTTCTGAGCTTTAGTCCTCGAGTAGTGGTATGAGGACATCAGTCCGATCTTCCTGCTATGTGTAGATGGGTAGTATTGCTGCCATGACAGGGTCATGGAAGGACTAATGAGTCCTTCGATGATGATTTCTTTTCTTGTCTATCGTGACCGATCCTAGTTATCGAGGATTACCCATATGCAGGCATTGATTTTTCGAGGGATCGTCAGATACCAGTGCCTCTTGGTGAGGAGTGAGGAGAGATGGGTAAGTCTCCATCTTTGTAGTTTTATTTTTATTTTTTGTGAAGCATATGTAATTTTTATGTCATTTTTGTTATATATCATTTTTCTTTTTATATACCAGAGTATTAGACAGATATGTGTTTGTTGTGTGCAGATGTGGGACCAGTGTGACCTGCTAACTATGCAAGGAACATGCATCGTCCTCGACTAGGGGCAACACCTGCTGCCACCAGGGGACCAATAGTAGCAGGAGATCTTCCAGCCGGGGAGGCTGAGAGGGTGTTGAGACGAGTCAAGCGGAACTTTACTGCACTCACTTTCATGGTCCCTATGGTAAAGATTGAGGATCTGCCACCATCCATGCAGCCTCATGTAGTGGGGGCACCACAGACGTGGGACCGATTATTTTGGCGTTTAGCCAATGCTGTAGATCAGTACAACAGGGCCCATAGGCCCTGACTGTAGTTAGGATTTTCACGTGACGAGAGCACTACTTGTATATATTTTTTGAGGTCATAAGCCCCTTGACTCGTTACTGGTCATATTTTTGAGGTGCTTTGTAATGGATGAATTAATTTAAACAACCATTAATTTACAACACAACAGTAAAATTTAAGATTTACTTCATTTAGCACATTCACAATCAATTCATCAATAATAATAAAATTTAATAACAAATTAATATAAAAAAAATGCATAATTCTTGGTAAATACCTGAACCTGATGCTATTATCCCTCCTGTTGTCCGCAGCTTGCTTCCTTGATCACTTATGAAAACTGCCCAAAACCGTTCCTCCCTGCCAACTAGGTAGCTCCCTAGCTCCAGGATATCAACGGATATCCTGGCCCCCATGCCCAAAACCCCTAGCAACTCCGGTGCACTGTATCAATACCACTCACAAAATTTCCTCCCTCTCTGCAAATCCCAGAGCTCCCAAAATCCATCCCCAACCTCCGTAGCATCATCCTCCAGTCCAACTCCTTCCCTTCCTTATCCCTCCTTTACCGAATTCCCCCTCATTTACTCCCTACCTAACCCATTTATTACCCCTTATCCCTTCTTGTTAATGCCCCCTTATCCCATTTCTTTAATATCTTATCCTTCCGCAATTAATAACTTATCCCCTTGTTGTGTACGTGACCTTTCAATTTAATTAAATAACTTATTAATTTATTAAATTTAATACTCATGTTTTAAATGTAATTTGTAGTTAAATTATTAATTAATTATTCACAATTATAACCTTTAATTAATTAATAACTTACTTAATTAATATCATTAAATCATCTTTGTTTAATTAATACCTTGTTAACACAATTAAACATTTATCCAACTAGGGTCGTTACATACACCCACCCTTCAGGAAACTTCGTCCCGAAGTTAAGGTATCTTATGGTACAACGGAAAAGAGCATGGTTCACACATTCATAACAAGTAACTGACATTATCAGTAAGTGAGT
>ML776786.1:779954-813081 GCA_009831015.1 Picea engelmannii | reverse complement strand
CCTTCCACAAATCTCCGGTAATAACCCGCTAGCCCCATGAAGCTCCTCACCTCATGGGCATTTTTCGGCACTGGCCACTCCATAATGGCCTTTACCTTTTCTGGGTCCACATAGATTCCTTCGCCGGAAATGATATGACCTAAATAGTGGATCTCTTTCTGGAAGAAGGAACACTTCAACAACTTCCCATACAATTTGTTCTCTCTAAGGCAAGACAAAACTATTCACAAGTGTTCCTCATGTTCTCTTTCATTCTTGGAATAGATGAGGATGTCATCTAAAAAGACTTGTACAAAACGGTCTAAGTACTTCTGGAATACGCCATTCATGAGGATCACGAATATTGCTGGCGCATTGGTCAATCCGAAAGGTACTACAACAACTTGTAATGTCCAAACTGAGTTTGGAAGGCCGTTTTTGGGATATCACCTTCCTTAATCCTTAACTGATGATACGCTGATCGCAAATCGATCTTTGAGAATACCGCTGCTCCTTTCATTTGATCGAAGAGGTCATCTATTCACGACATTGGGTACCTATTTTTCATTGTAGCATGGTTCAAGTCCCTGTAGTCTATACGCAATCGTAAGGATCCATCCTTCTTATTTACAAAATCTACCAGTGTGCCCCAAGGTGAGACACTGGGCCTTATTATCCCTAAGTCTAGTAACTCTTTCAACTGCATTTTCAATTCACAAAGTTCCGGCACTGCCATCCGATACGGAGTTTTGGAGATTGGTTCTGCACCAGGTTTTAGCTCAATTGTAAAATCAAGCTCCCTCTTAGGAGGTAACCCTGGTAACTTGTTCGGGAAAACATCTTGAAATTCTGACAATACCGGATACTGATCCAATGAGGGTCCCTTCCTTTCATTCACTGCTTCCACTACATAAAGTCGACACCCTTGTCTCAAGCATCGCTTAACCTTCATAGTGGATATAAAGCATAACAACACTTTTCTCTGTACACCCTAGATCTCTACTAGTCTTCCTTCATCATCGACACAAAGCACCCTCTTTGTGAAGAAATCTACCAAAGCTCGATGAGCTGCTAACCAATCCATTCTAATGATTAAGTCATATGCCCCAAGAGCAGTGACGTATACCTTTAACCTGGTATTACACACTCCTAGGTCTACTATACAATTATCGACACTAGGTCCTACTGCTTGTTTTTCCCCTGAAGCCATCTCGACTTGTTTAAAGTCATCATTCTCGTAGGCTGCCAACCCACTCTTTTCTAATGCAGATGGTGAAATGAAACTATCTGTTGCACCAGAATCAAACAAAATCTTAACATTGATATGATTTAGCGTACGTGATGACTCCACCACTGTGGATTGATGTTCGGCCTGACGGTTATTGACTGCTACGTAAATATGGTGGCTTCTACTTTCTCTCCCCATCGGTGCCTTTCCTTATCTATGCACGAACCCTGATTGTAACTCTGGGCAGTCACGCTGGTAATGGGGTCCCTCGCACCCCCAACAGGTAACACCAGATTGAACCTGTGCATTGTTATGTGTCTGTCTTTGAAATGAGTTCCTTCCCCTGGAACCCCGACCCCTACTCGCTGTTCCCCGAGATGGTCATGGTCCTGTCTACACCGTTGGTGATGAACGAGATGTTGCACTTGCTTCCATTGAAATCCATGCAGCTATTGTCCTTGGCGCGAATATGTTACCATATGGCGGTGGCCTTGAGCCCCCTCCCCTAGGAAATGTCCTTGGGGCCTTTCCTACGAACCCCGGGCGATGTGGAAATGTTGGTCTTGTACCCCCAGTCAAGTTCACGTGTTCTTCCGCGTAACTCTCATTTTCCACCGCCTTCGCCACTGAAGATGGTTTCCACATTCGCACCATATCTCTTATCCTAGGGTTCAATCCATAGACGAAGCGCTCTGCCTATCGTTGGTCATTATCCATATACGACACATATTTGACCAGTTCCATAAACCTGATGTCATATCCTTCTACAGTTCTATTTCCCTTTACTAAGGCATGAAATGCCCCTACCAGTTATTCCTCGTAGTACACCGGTAGATTTTTCCTCCTGAACCTCTCCTCGAAAAGTTCCCAAGATACTGTGTCTGGGGTAAGGTGCAGTTGTATTTCTAGGTTGCCCCACCAGTTCAAAGCGTTGTCTCTTAACTGAAAAATGGCAATCTTTGCCTTTGAATTAGACGCATAGTCCCTTAAGTCAAAACACCTAGTCATGCCTTCCAACCAGGCTTCTGTGCGTTCGCTGGCGCGACCTCCGGAAAACTCCGGAAGTTTGATCTTCTGCAATTCTCGTGTGATGTCTTCAGGTGGAGGTCCTTCCCCTGAATCCCTTGACACATCTAGATTACCAGTTCTAGACGGTGGGGGTTCCACTTCAGTCCTTGCCGGTTGTCGCCCCTTTAAAGTCTCGTTGATGGATTCCAATGAGCGCAGTATGAGGGCTAGTTCGGGCGATGGTGGTGGTGGCGCTGGCGGTGTTCGCGGTACTTGCGACGATGCTCCCCTGCCTCGACTCCCTCGAGTCCTGACCATCCTATATACTTTGACCTGCAACCACCAAAGTTGTCAGGGTGAGTTCCAGGATGTTTCAAATTGGTGCTACTAAACTTAGAAATAGGGTTAGGCGTAATTTTTCTTTACTTGTCTGTAAACAGACATTACTCCATTAGGGGATTGTCTAGGTTAGGCTTAGGTTTAAGCATCTAAGATTAGTTTCTTCGCCCCTACGAAAAGAACTATTGGTTCCCTTGCCCTGCAGTTACGCTAGCCTTGCACCTCACTCGCCACTTCCTATGCTTACGCTCCTAGTGCATATGCCGCCTTCTTCCCGTTTGTCCTAGTCTAAGCCTTTTAACTTTCACATACAACTTGATTAAAGTGACTTCCGACTTTATGTTTATTAATTTATGCCGAGAGGCGTACACCTATTGACAATGGGCACAATCAATGATATCTTAATATTAATTAACCTTAAACCTTGATCTGATGGCTATGCATTGAAGATGCTCGCATATTATTAGTCGTCCTCCAAAAATCAATGGGTTCGATTTATTGTTCATAACTTTCTTGCATTTATCAAGGCATCTGTTAACATGTTTACTTTTAGCATTTACCTAATCACATAAAAAAAATGCTGTAAGGTTATATAACTACCACGTTTAATGATTAAATAGGATTAAACCGCAACATCTAAACAATTATCCCCAACTGCCAGCCCCGATTTGGCGTTCACCAATGCTATGTATTTTTCAGTGTTAGTGTTCTTCTCAAGACACTTTGCTTGGTGGGTGGTCTTGGGTATGACACTTAAAGTATTTATAAGTGAAATTATTTGTAAAAATAATACAGTGTGGTGCGTTGGCAAGGCGAACTTTGTAAAGACTTGACCGGTGGGGAGGTTCGGGGTTCAATTCCCACGGACTCCATAATTTTTTTTTCTTTTGTTTTACTTATAAAAAAAAATCAAAATACCCAATTAATTTTAATTTAATTTAATTAATTTAACTTAATTTAATTTAAAATTTAAATAAAATAATTTTTTTTTGAAACCTTATTTTAAAATAATTATTATTTAATTTTTTTTTTTAAACCATTAACGTATTACAATTAAAATAATAAAAATAAATAAATAAATAAATAAAAAAAAGTAAATAGAATTATTCGTGAAATACTATAGGTATAGGAATTGGCATCGTGGGTCCTCGCATGAGGCCCACGTGCCCCGCCCTCGCTTCCTCCTGTGGATGCTCGGCTGCTGGTAGTTGTAGTTGGCGTGGCGCGTTGTAGTTGTAGTTGCTATGGGTGCTGGAGTCCTCCATTCTCCATCCGAAGTCCGCTTCAGAATCCTTTGCAGTATGTGAAAACTCTAGGTCGCTAGTATCCTAGTAGCTACCGTCATCCACAACAGGAGGATCCCTGAGTGCAACAAAATGGTAACCAAAGCCCTTTTTTGTGATGCTCTGTATCAAGAAAATCAAGAAACAGAGCAAACTGAATGATTGTACTGTTTGGATGGAACGAGTGGTGCTAAATCATGATAGCGAAGTGTTACGTAGCGGCGGGAATATGCGCTTTAGCGCTCTGCTATCGCGAGCGGATATCCATTTCGATGTATTATTTTGCTTATTTAAAAATAACAAAACCCAAAATCCCGAAGCTAATGCTAAATAACAACCAGACAACGGAGGCAGATTTAGTAATATCTCGCTTACAACGATAGATGTCAGATGACAACAGAACAAGGTGGTAAATAACAGACAAACAATGGAGGCAGATTTAGCAATATTTGGCTTACGACGAATGTAACCAAACCGCTACTAGCTTATAAATAAAATTTCATGCCCAGTTTATGTTGGAATTTGGACAAGTATGGTGGAAGAAAGCAACAATGTGTCCAGATCTGTCTCTCCATCGAAGGCTTATGATTTTTTTGCACAAATCATCTTCAACGTATTTACTATTTTTCTCTGGCTAATTAAAGATCCGGAATCCGGCATGGAGTTTGAGTAGATTGCCGAGGAGACCAGCTGCAGAGGATTGGTTTTGATAGAAGCTCAGTTTGGATGCTGATGCTGCTCCAGAGGGATGGGTCTTTAATACCATTGTGAAATGATAAATCTGTGAGTTATTTTTCACCAACTCCGCACGTAGAAATGCTATGCGGTTATAGAACGATGTTCAATGCAGCACAAACATAGAAATAGCTATTCAACTTTTTTTTTTAGATTTTGCATTTGAATTAGCTCTGCAGTTTTATATGCATTTAGTGTATATTACACCTCTTAAAACCCTAATATTACCCTAAATAATTTCTATAATAGAAGTAAATTCATTTTTGTTAGGAGGAAACTTAATTTGTTCTGTGCCACGAGATGTGGTTTTAGAGATATTTGTAGATAATTTATGGCTTCAGATAGTGCACGGCTTCTAGCATATGGATCAGAATAGTAACAATGAGATGCACACGTAGTTCTCCGTATATTTTCCTATGTTTACATTCAATTGTGCAAAACATAGGGATAAAGTCAAAATCTAGTGAAGTGGAAAGAGAGAGAATCATACTTGCAAATTAGACTCAGAGCACAAAGTTTATTACTCGTCGATTCATTGCGAAACAAATTCTTATTTTAATGACATTGTGTATTTGGCGTGTGTGGTGTCTACTTCTTTAATTGTGTATTTGGCGTGCGTGCTCGTCCGTGCTATTTATGGCATTTCTGCCGTGTTGTGAGTTTCCAATGTTGCCGTACTTGGAGAGAGCACAATGTGTGGGTGTGGGAGCTTCCAATCTTGCCGTAAGTGCTGTGTGGATGGAGTTTTTCCTTTTTCCAAGAAAACCGATCAAACTCGAGGCCTTTTTACCTTTTCACATGGAGTTATTTCCTTCACCACCAATTTATTGGTATTTATACATGTGACAACCTGTTTACAACAGGAATGTCCGGAGAGAGAATGAACTCGAGATCTCAAATTAGGGTTTAAGATTTATTTCTGGACAAAATGTTGAAATAGGGACTCAGCAGTGGTACGTAGAGAATAAATTTTTTTCATGAAGAGAAATGTTTATAGGAGCTCATCATTATTAAAAAGGAAAGAAAAGACAGATAATGATCACATATTTTAATTAAAAAAAAATCAAATTAAATGTGTAAACAAATGGCATCGTATCATAATAGGAATATATTTTTGAAGTTTTTGGTTCAGTTGTTTTCCAGTTAGGGTTGAAATCTGATTATCAGACTCATTTTAACTTGGATCTATTAAGCATTACAACCTGTAATGACCCTAGTTGTATGTTTTACTTTGGTAAAATTGTAATGCATTTATTTTTATTTTTATTAAAGTTTCTATGTTTTGTGTGCAGGTTAAGCGTGGCTGGAGTTTTGGCCCTTAAGGCCCAAATTTTTATTCACCCTAACACATTTATTTAGGGATTTACTACAACTAAACCCCTTATTTAGGCCCTTGGTTCCAGATTTGAACCAGGGCTCTGATACCAAATGTAATGGCCGAATTAATTTAAACAACCATTAATTTACAATACAACAGTAAAATTTAAGAGTTACTTCATTTAGCACATTCACAATCAATTCATCAATAATAATAAAATTTAATAATAAATTAATATAAAAACAATGCATAATTCTTGGTAAATACCTGAACCTGATGCTATTATCCCTCCTATTGTCCGTAGCTTGCTTCCTTGATCGCTTATGAAAACTGCCCAAAACCGTTCCTCCCTGCCAACTAGGTATCTCCCTAGCTCCAGGATATCAATGGATATCCTGGCCCCCGTGCCCAAAACCCCCAACAACTCTGGTGCATTGTATCAATACCACTCACAAAATTTCCTCCCTCTTTGCAAATCCCAAAGCTCCCAAAATCCATCCCCAACCTTCGTAGCATCATCCTCCCGTCCAACTCCTTCCCTTCCTTATCCCTCCTTCACCGACTTCCCCCTCATTTACTCCCTACCTAACCCATTTATTACCCCTTATCCCTTCCCGTTAATGCCCCCTTATCCCCTTTCTTTAATATCTTATCCTTCCGCAATTAATAACTTATCCCCTTGTTGTGTACGTGACCTTTCAATTTAATTAAATAATTTATTAATTTATTAAATTTGATACTCATGTTTTAAATGTAATTTGTAGTTAAATTATTAATTAATTATTCACAATTATAACCTTTAATTAATTAATAACTTACTTAATTAATATCATTAAATCATCTTTGTTTAATTAGTACCTTGTTAACACAATCAATCCCCTAATTAGTTTTACTTTATAATTTCTTAAACATTTATCCAACTAGGCTCGTTACACGCTTGCATCCATCTGTGTACTCTGGTTACTTATAATATTATATGTGGATTTTTATGTTTTTTCGTGGCTTATGGATCATTTTTGCAAAAAATGTATTTACATGTTTATGTGTATGTCTTTTCATATGTGTGCAAGATGCCAATCTAAAATTTGATTAGCTAGAGTATCTGTAATTTGATTTAATCTCCTAGGAACATGAAAATATGTAATATAATCAAAGTTTCGTTCTAAGAGGCGTACCCTAAGGAATCGTCGGTGCAAATTCGGATCATGAACAGGGTAGATTCTATTTAACTGAGACACAACTAGCTGAGCATCAAGATACACTCGGAGATGAGAGATACCAAATGACAAGGCGTCACGAAGCAACTCAATAACTGCACTGTACTCGACGACATTGTTTGTGGTGTCACCTAAGTATATACCTCCGGAAGATAATAACTGGCCTCGAGGTGTAAAAATTACCCAAGCTGCGGAGGCAAGCCTCTAAGTGTGCCTGCTAGCACCATCTGCGTACCCAATGAACATCTTGGATTCACTTGACATCTACCACAGTGACGAAATATAACATCAACGACATGTTCATAACACTAAAAGAAACTAGAAAGTAATAGTACAAAGACTATACATATGTTACAAAAAGTTACCCATGGTGACCTGCCTATGAGTAATACTTCTTGAGGTAGAGCCCATTTCTAGGCTTCGCCAAAGCATTCCCTTCAAAGTCAACCAGAGGATAAGTGCCCTTTTTTAAAACCTCTTTTATGATGAAAGGTATGAACCACATGGGTTTGAAATTTCCTGCCCTCAAGGGGTCCTTATCTTGGTCATAGACCAGGACAAGGTCACCTTAAGAGAAAATCCAAGGATGAACGGACCTATCATACTGAAACTTGACCTTATGTTTGTGAGCCTCGTTGGCCAGTGCCACATCACGACGCTGCTCAAGGTATACTAACCGTTCTTCAAGTGGAGAAGTGTCTGGCAATAATTGTACTGCCAACTTTAGGGATGGGATCTGACATTCGATAGGCAAGACTGCTTCTAGCTCGTATATGACTTGAAAAGGTGAGAAACCAGTTGCAGTCTTAACAGACGTTCGGTAGGCCCATAATGCCGAGTATAACATCAAATGCCAATTTGACTTGGCTGAGTTGATTGTTCACTGTAGGATGGTCTTAAGAGATTTGTTTACAGCTTCCACTTGATCATTTGCTTGGGGGTAGTAGGGTGATGAATGTTCTTGCTGTAACCCAAGTTTTGATGTTAACTCAGTCATCATCTAGTTCTGAAAGTGACTACCATGGTCGGTGACAATCTCCCTTGGGACGCCAAACCTTGCTATTATATGATTGAATAAAAAGAGAGCTACAGTCTTTCCATCATCTTTAAACATTGGCATAGCTTCAACCCACTTTGTGAAGTAGCTTACAGCTACAATGATATAGCGAGTCCCCCTTGCTGAAGGAGGGTTGCATGTAGTGTAATCAATCCCCCACTTGGTGAAAGGAACAACTGTAATGAGAGGAAACATGGGAGCGGGATGTGCCCTCATCTTCCGAGAAGATTTGGCGTGGGTGGCACTTCTTGACCGATTCGATACAATCTTTGATAAGTGTTGGCCAGAAGTAACCTTCTTGTAGAATCTTTTGGGCTGTTTCCAACCCAGACAAATGACCCCCACTGTCTCCGATATGGAAATCGTTAAGCACGATAACAACTTCTTTGTGAGTGAGACATCGATGCAGGATGTAGTCTACACCTCTCCGATACAATGTATCACCGAGTATGAGATAATTCTTAGCCTGATGGTGTATGTGTCGACGATCATCACGAGAAGCAGAGGTGGGGCACTTCAAAGTTTGGAGATATATAAGTATATCTCCATATTAGGGATCTGAAGAGGTGATCAAAAACATATCTCCTCTGATAGGCGACTCTTCGGGCACAATATCACCTGACTCAACCGGAAGTTTCGAAATAAGTTCTGCGAAGACTAGTGACTTTTTGGATTTTGCTAAAACAAAATCTAAGTCAAACTCCTGAAGGATGACTATCCATCTACTGATCTTGCCGCCTATTACCCGTCGTGTCAACATGTACTGAAATGGATTCACGACAGCAATGACGGTGGTCTTTCGAAACATAACATAATGACAGAACCATTGAACAACATGGACTACTGCCAACACAACTTTTTCGATATGAGAATAATTGAGTTTCGGTCCTATGAGGCCTCGACTCAGGTAATAGATGAAATATTCTGAGAACAAGTCATCTTCCTAAACTAGGACCATGCCAATGGTTGACTCTGCTGCAACCAGATATAATAAGAAATCCTTGTTATAGTTAGGTGGTCGGAGCAGAGGGGCAGTTGTGAGGGCATGTTTCAACACCGCGAAAGAGAGTTGAGTGGCATCGTCCCAATAAAAATGAATGCCTTTCTTAAGTAAGCGCATAAATCCCTTGGTGATCTCGGCATAGTTAGCGATGAAGCGTCTTAAAAAATTCACCTTGCCCTGTAGACTCTGAAGTTGAAGGATTGTGCGNGGGGGGGGAACTGAATTATTGCCTCAACCTTGAGAGGATCAACCATGATCCCTGTTGTTGACACTATGAAACCTAACAAACGCCCTGATGTTATGCAAAAGCTACACTTGTTTGGATTCAAGCGAATTCGGAAGTAGCAACAACTCTCAAATATAAGTCGAAGGTGTGTGGGATGATCCGTTCTCTTGCGAGATCGAAATGCTAAATCATATAAATAGGCCTCAACTATATTCTTGAGGTCATGGAAAGTAAAAGACATGGCCGCTGAAAGGTGGCTCCATCATTTTTGAGACCAAAAGACATATTACGAAACGCGAATGTACCCCATGGACAAATAAATGCTGTTTTGTGTTGGTCTTCGGGTTTGATTTGTATTTGGTTATATCCCGAAAAACCTTCCATGAAAGAGAAGGCCTCGCAACCCACACATTCATCAATTATCTGGTCGATGAATGGTGTGGGAAAATTATCTTTGGGACAGGCCTTTTTCAAATCATGGAAGTCTGTACATACACAAATTGTGCCTTGTTTTTTATTGACCGACACGGGGTTTGACACCCATTGGGTCAAATGGATAGGATAGATAAAACTAGATTTTAGTAGTTTCTCAAACTCAAACTTAATGGATGCTGCTTTCTTGGTGTTAAATGGATGAAGCTTCTTCCAGATAGGCTTGGCATCTGGATAAGTTGTGATTTCATGTTCAACTATTTTTGGATCGATGCCTAGCATTTCCTCGTAAGACCAGCCAAAAACGTCGCGGAATTCTTAAAAAATATATGTGTAGATTTGAATCTCTCCGGGGGAGTAGTCAGCTCCGATGAAAACATTCTCCATGATTCCAGGGTTTCGGGAGATATTGATTGGTAAGGTTTCAACGATAGTTGCCATATTACTCTCAGCATAAACCTCGTGTGTAGCTAAGGGATTAATAGGACAAGACCTATCTCCTGTCATAGTCAAGGTGAATTCTTTGGCTTCGATTCTGCTTAACTCTAGAAGGAAGTATGATCTATGATGAAGATATTCCTAGGGTTTTTCCGGACTAGTCATTGCTTCAATTACAACTTCATCAGAGGGAAAGACTAAGTCTAATGAATTGGTGTCAGCGAGAGAACCCTGAGCCCAAATAGGCTCTAAAATTGGATCGAACTCTTGTGCAGGAGTTGGATCAGTGTTGGCTGAAGCTTTCTAGACTAAAGAGTATGCTACTTCAGCTGCAAACAAGGGCATGGACATGCCCGGGTGCTCTGTCCCATCAATCGTGGCCGATGGGGAAGGAAGTATCCACATATCGTCGAAGTAAATCATGTGGAACGATGAAACTTGAAAAATATCAACCTTATGGTGATTGGATATAAACTTGATATTGCCTTGAGGGGGTGGGTAATCGAAGGTACCCATCAAATATGGGCACAAACCAACCCCTATGTTGACCATGTCTAGTTGAGGATTATCAATCATCGGGACCGTGGATGCCCCCAATGAAGGGTCAGGCCTGGAGAAAGACAATTGATCGATGGCCACAATCCAACCCTCATGTGGAAACAACAAGACCTGAAAAACTATAGCAACCACATATTTCATGGCATAAGTCCAACTCCTCCCTAACAAGAGGTTATAGTCAAGGGGCACGTCGACTACTTCTACCTCGACACACATGGTCTTCCCTCCTAACTGCACGGGGAAAGAGGGAATGATACCATGTGGTCGGAATGAACGACCATCAAAAGTAGTGAGGAGAGTAGGTGATAGAGACAAAACGGGCTGGCCAATGGCCTTCCAACATGCCAACGACATAACGCATGTTGAGGCGCCTTCATCAACCACCATGCGTAAGATATTCTTAGTAAATTTTTTCATGGGATAAGCCACTACTATATGAAATTCTACATGGTAAGGCAGACGAGGTTTTAAGCCGGTTGTATCCAACATGATTGTACCCAGATTACAAGTCTCGGTAGATCCTAAAGCAGTTAACAAGGCTTTCCTTTGGGAAGGGCAGCTTTGGAGGACCTCCAAAGCGTACATCGGACAAGGGGTTTGTGATAAATCTTCCACCACAAAATAGTTCTGGGCGGCCCTTGCGTTTGGGTTGTGAGAAGATTTTTTGAACGTGCCTTTAGGGATGTATGTCATTGTTTCACCCAACGTCTTCTCAATTTGTAGAGGAAGAGATGGGAATTCGACTTCTTTTCCCTTCTTAGAAGTGCTTGGTTTACTATAGTCATGCGCTCTAGTCGATATAAAAGCATCACCCTTCACCATATATACATTCGCGGATGCAGGGTTGTTCAAAGACAGAGAGGGTCCTTGGCTGCCCCCTTCTGTGCTTGTAGAGGCTTGGGTTATATTTTGCCCATGTTGAAATGGATTGGTTAACACAACAGGCTGTTGCTGCATCATGAACTCTTGGGCTTCTGCAAGCCGAGGACATAGATGGGTTAGGTGGTCTTCCGCGCATAAGTTGCATGGATACCTCACCTTCCATTTCTCATTTTTTTCCCCACCAGAATTATCGGTAGGTTTTTTATCCCCCTTACCCTTCTTTCATTGTTTTTTCTTTCCTTCAGGCTGCTGGGTGGCCTTTGGATTAGTCGATTGCACTGTGTATACATATGACATTTTGGTAGGGGGAGCAACCAAATTAGTAGTTTGGCTGACTGCTGTGTGTTGTATAGACAACTGTTGCAACTGCTTTTTCAATTGCTCAACAAGCTTTGTTTGTGCTAAACCAACAATACCATCAACATGTGGTCCAACTCTCTGTCTGGTTTTATCAAGTATTGAGCGTGGCGCATCTGGCAAGATCTCGTATAATAAACTGGACTGAGAATAGATTAGCTCAAGTTGTTGAGCTCTCATGATGGCATCTTCTTCGGAAAATACTCCCGACATTGTGACGTCTTTGGATAACTGTGGGACCAAAGTCTTAAGGAACCACTCGAGGAGAAATGCTGGTGGGACTGGTACCTTAATTAAACTCTTTTGACGTCTCCATTCTTGGATGTGATTAGAGATATGGTCCTCTTTTGTTTGTGAGAAATTGGCCAACAATTCGGTGCTAGCATCGTATATCATAGGTAACTGGAAATGGTTTAGGAAAGCCATTGCCAGTTCACCGCAGGAAGATTATCTTGAGCGATCGAGCTCAATGTACCAATTCATGGCACTCCCAATGAGATTACGTTGAAAGAATCACATTTGTACAGAGTCATCTTTCAACAAGTTAGATGAGCACCAAAGATTGAAGGTAGTCACATGATCTCCTGGATCTTCATTAGGCTTGGCTTCGAACTTTGGGATGTCCGAAGGCAACTTCGTCGACATAGGAGGCCAACGCAGATCATGACAGATAGGGTCATTCAACAACCTTGTCAAGTCTGGAAAATGCAAGGTTGTCAGGAAGGGTAGTTTGGGTTGTTGGTGATAACCTGGGAAAAAGGGGCTTGGAGTTTGACTGGCACTAGGTTGCCAGGAAAAGTTCAGTTGCTGGCCCGAGTTCTGGTAAAAACCATGACCATGACCAGCTTATGGATTTTGTAGGTGAGGAGACATCATCGAATGATTTCCAAAATAGGACATAGATGGTTGGGCATGCATTACATTCAAAGGACTTTAGGAAGGGTTGCCCCATGTCGGTCCCGTGGGGATAGGCATAGTACTTTGTTCGGGATTCCATTGATTATGAAAATAATTACACTAGAGCAGCATTCCTGACGAGGGAACGGATCCCTGCCAAGAATTCCAAGGCCCTGATGCAGAAGAAGTTCCTGGGTGTGCCCCCTGTGCAGGAATAGTACCCTACATAGGAATAGGTTGTCCGAAACCGGGATTGCCCCCAGTCGGGAAAGTAGTGGACAAGAAGGCATTGTTACCAAATGCACTGAACAAATAAAACTGTGTCGAACCTATCGGCATATTATGCGAAGGTGGTCCTTGACTCCCTGCTCCAAATAAACTATGGTGTGCAGGCGAACTGACGGAAGGCTGGTGGGTGCCACCGAGCGAAGGGGACGAAGGAGGGATATGACCTCCTCCATAAGGGAAAGCATTAAAGGGAGTGGAAGTGCCCCCCATGTGGCCTTGCAGAGGAGTGTTAGAGCTCCCTGCTCCCAGACCTGAAGTCTGTGAAGTGGAGTAGGAAAGTACAGGACTTGTACCTCAACTAGGCATCCCGTATGAGAACGAAGGGCCTATCGCACCTAGTTGGAAAGGGGTTGTGGCCACCGCCAGAGATGGTATCAGGCCACTGTGTGATGTAGAGGTAGTCGAGACCATGGTAGCTTAGCCTGGTGATGGTGGGTTTGGAGGTGGAAACTCCCCTGTGGTGACAACCGTAGTGGAAATTGAAGAATTCCCAGAAGGAGTAACAATTTTTGTTTCCATTGCTATGTGCGACACTGTCTGGCACTCGTAAGGATCAATCAGTATGATGGTGGGTGCCGAAAGATCAATGGTAGAGGTTTCAACTAGACCAAAATATTTCGTTCCAAGGTCTAAAATGGTCGATTCCTCCGAATGTTGGTTGGGCACAATTTCTTGTGACCCGGTCACTTCTAAAGGCCCTTGTTGGTCTAGCTTTCGCCTTAGTGGTGGCGGGGGTGGCTCCAGTGTAATCGGCGGCAGGCCAAGAAGCCTTTGTGACCGGTGAAGCTCATGATCCTCCACTATGTGAGAAGATCAAATACACTCTAGGGAATTCTAGTCGTTCAAAAACAACACACACTAAAAAGGTCCCTATAAGATAAGACAAGAAAACACTAAATTAATTGGAAGAACAATTACAACAACCAACACTAGAGAAACTTACCGATGCAAGTGCAACTCGAACACGAAAGCACCCTCCGGGTATACTCTATAAAACATGGCCTGATGTCTATCCTAGGTACTACGGTATACCCCCGCAGTCACCTGTGTATGTCCCTAAAAAATATAGGCAACTAGGTTGCTAGCACGAGAACAATCACCAGGTAGGTACAGTCGAAAGTCAGGTAGACCAAAATGAGCAGGGTATCGAGCCTGAAACCTGTCAAGGGTATCGAGAGCAAGTGGTCTAGAAGACAACTGAGGACCTCGAATAGATTCGAGACCCAAAAAGCTTTGTGTAAAATTCAATCGACGGAATCTCAAGACAAGCCCTCTATATGTGTTCTCCACTACGATTGGTCCAGCTTTGGAGGGGTTATCTCCGCTACCTTTCTGCAGGCGACCTCATGTTTATCTCCTGTGTTAGAGGGGGGTCCCAGATAAATTTCACGATACTAGACTTGGACACTCCCTAACTCAGACTCCAATGTTTGATTTTAATGGCCTTGAAGAGTTTCCTCTCCAACCTAATCCAAGGCCCTAATCCTGAACTAGTTGGTTGACCCTACAAACATAAAAGTCTAATGAATTTTAGATTTAGTGTTAATTTTATGGCTTGTCTTATGTCAGAGGTTATGAAAGTTAAACTAGTGATGTTTGAAAGGCGAAAGTAAAAAAAATAAACAGAGAGATGGAAACAAAAACCTTCACTTAACACAAATTTTAAACAACTTTTCAAATTTTCAAATTTTTTTCTTAGATCTTTGAACAACAAACTCAAAGTAGGATTTCACTCGACTACGAGATACTTACGATATAAGTAAAATACCAAGAACTTATCAAAGCAAAGACTTTTCCCTGGTTACTAATGCCAAACAACACTTTTCAGTCAATCAAAGAAATAAAATAAATTTTTTTATTTTTTTTATTTGAATGCTCACAAAGCAAAAAATAAAAATATCAACAAGTCAAAACCAAGAAAAAATTCTAGCCTAAGCGCAGTTCGCAAAGAATCTCTTTAAAAATCACACACCAGTAACTTAAAAATGGACTCTCACACTTGTCTAAAAACCCTTCAAAAGAAAATTTTCATGAAAACTTCTAAATGAAAAAGAAAGCTATGGCTGAGACCAAAACTAAGCTACTGACTGCTATGATGGAGACTCAAAAACCTGAGTGGTATAACTCTTGTCAAGGGAAAGGATGACTGCCTCACCTTCAACAAAAACTATCCTCTATAAGCACACTACTGACAGTTCCACAACAAATGTGTGCACGCGAGTTGTGTAGAGTCAGAGGGCGTGTACACGCGTGCTGGCCTTATACATGCTGCATGTATCTCTGAAACTCTGAGACAAATAAAAGACAACAATCTAAACTAGGTAGAGACCACTGATACTGAGAATCAGGATCTCTTGAAGGCTTAGACACTTTCTTTAACGACAAAAAGAAAACAATGCAAGGAAAAATTCGTAGAACAAAACAATCTGAGGTGAAACCTAAGCTATAGACTGCAAACAAAAAAGACTAGAAAGAGTTCTAGAAAACCCCTGAGAATGACTAATTCTGACATGGAATAGGATGACTGCCCCAAAAATTTTCTGGAATCATACACACTACTGTTACTTCTTCAGCTAGCATTTACACGCGGGCTGTAAGAATGTAGGGTGCGGGTACATGCGTGCAGACCTTACACAGGCTGTGTGTACCTCTTTGGGTCTCAGAAAAAAAATTACAGTCCAACAAAGAAACATAGATGAATGGTATGGAAGACTAGAATCTCTGTTAGCTCAGACTTTGCAGAAACTTCAAAAACAAAAAAGGAAAACAGTTTTTATTTTATTTTTTAAATACCCAAAAATATTCCTAGGAACCCTAGAGACTTCCCCAATATGGTCGCCATTCTGTTGTGGTGGGAAATTCCCCTACAGACTAGAATTTAGGGTTATATTATGCATGCAGATGAGACCGAAAGAATCCTACTTTCTACCGTCGTCCTAGACCTAATCCCCATTTCTTTTAAGAAAATGCATGGTTAGAAGAACATACCTTGTTTTGGGCATTTTATGTTGATCCTTATTCACGCTTGATCGCTTGTTGGTAGCTCTCCTCCCAAGGCCGACCTGCATACAAAACAAGCAACAAACTATACATGCATTTTACCTACAGATTAATGGGTTAGAGATTCAAACATATATTCAATAAACTATGAAGAAATCATATAGTGGGATGGGAAAAACATTTCTTTATTAATTTTAATGAATCAACTTACAATGTTGAGACTGACCACTGCTCCGCGAACCTGATCCTGGGCTCCTCTTCAACTGTCCTCCAAATTATTTGCTCTGTATCTCTTCTTGCAAAAGGATGGCTAAAGGGTTGGGACAATGGGAATGTGCAATTGGGTAGAGTTTCTTTACTATTATTCTCCTCTTCCAAATGGGACCCCTAACCCTTCTTTTATAGGCTAGAAGAAGCTAGGTATTTAGACGAACCCTTGGCCATGCATGGCTGGAAGGTTTAGTTAACTTACCCAAAGTTGTGTGTTCCGTTGACAACTTTCCTTTTTTCGTGCTTTTGTAGGTACACGCGGGCTGTTTTGGGTCAGCTAGCATGTACATGCATGCAGTAATGGAGTAGGGCATGTGGGCCCTTATAAAAGAGGTTTTTAAGAAGAGTTGTTCAATAGTGCTTTGGAAAAAAAAGAATCTGAGATGGCCTGATGCCAGGTAAGCATGTCTGGTGCAAATTAGAGTTATAACACTGTGGAAGTGGTTTTGTAAAGATGTCTGCCACTTGTTATTTTGTGACACATACTCAACTCTGATGCTCTTTTTTGAAAATTGTTCCCATAGAAAGTGATAATTGATTGGAATGTGCTTCATCTTGGAGTGCATCACCAGGTTCTTTGAGATAATGATGGCGCTTGTATTATCACAATAGATTGGAATGGGATCATCATACTTAACCTGTATATCTGTCAAAGTTTGTTTCATCCAAAAAACCTGTGTACAACATGCTACTGCTGCAATATACTCTGTCGCGACTGTAGATAGAGATACTGATGATTGTTTCTTGCTTAGCCATGATACTAAAGACTCACCCAAGTAGAATGATGCTCCACTGGTGCTTCATCGGTCATCAATACAACCTGCTCAATTTGCATCTGTGTAGGTGATAAGAGATAGATCCTTTCCTTTTGGATACCATAATCCAAACTCTTATGTTCCTTTGAGATATTTAAAAATTCTCTTCACTGCTAATACATGTGATTCCTTTGGTGCTGCTTGAAATAGTGCCACTTGTCCAACTGCATGCATTGCATCTGGTTTGGATGCTGTAACATATAGTAGGCTGCCAATCATTGACCTGTATTTCCTCTGATCTGTAGACTTTGAATCATCATCTTTTCTTAATTTGCAACTGGTTTGCATGAGAGTGATAACTGGTTTGCAATCTTCCATTCCGAACCTCTTTAGCATTTCTATGATATACTTGGTTTGAGAAATAAAAATTCCTTGGTTGATTTGACGTATCTAAAGTCCTAGAAAGAAGGATAGTTCTCCAAGTAATGACATTTCAAATTCATTCTGCATATCCTTTGCAAATTTCTAGCTTAGCCTGTCATCATCACTACCAAAAATAATATCATCAACATAAACTTCAATTAATAAAATATTACCTGGACTTACCTTGATGTAGAGGTTGCTATCTGCACTTCCTTTTCTAAACCCTGCCTTCTGTATATATTTATCCAGTCTAGAGTACCATGCTCTTGGAGCCTGTTTTAGACCATACAAGGTCTTCTTTAATTTGCACACATAGTCTGCATTCTCTGACAACTGAAATCCTTCTGGTTGTTCGATGTAGACTTCTTCTTAAAGTTACCCATTTAGAAAAGATGATTTTATGTCCATATGATACACTTTAATATTTTTGGAGCATGCATAAGCTAAAAGCAATCAGATTGCTTCCATTCTAGAAACTGGGGAAAATGTCTCTTCAATGTCGATTCCTTCAACCTGTGCATATTCTTTACATACCAATATAGGTTTGTCCCTTGTAGCATGTCCATCTTTGTTCAATTTATTCCTGTATACCCACTTTGTGCCGATCACATTCTTATTCTTTGGTCTTGGAACCAATTCCCAAGTGTCATTTTTCTCTATTTGATCCAATTCTTCATCCATGGCCTTATTCCAAAATTCATCCTTGCCGCCCCCTTCAAAATAGGTTGGTTCAATCGTAGATGTGAGTGCTAGGTGTGTTTGTTTTGGTGAATAGATTCTTCTTCTAGTCTCAACTCCTACGTCTTTGTTTCCAATAATCTGATTTGAAGGATGATTCTTCTGTTCTCATCTGCTATGTGTATTTGGAGGCACTTGCTGAACTTTCTCTTATGCTTCTGTTGAATTCTCTTCATATCTTCTTCTTCTTCGAAAATTTGTTCCATTAATTCATTTTCTTCCCATTTTTCCATCTTCTCTTTTGATGTAGCATTTACTTCCAAAAACTTTGAAGTGCTTTACATTTTCTGGTCTTCTTTTCCATAGCTTGTAAGGAGTTTTGTCAGTGTTGTTTCTGAGAATTACTCTGTTTTGAATGTGAACTACTGTATGCACTTCCTGTGTCCAAAAAATATATGTCAATTTTGAATCCATTAGCATTGTTCGAGCCATTTACTGTACTGTCTTGTTCTTTCTTTCAACAACTCCATTCTGTTGAGGTGTCCTAGCAACAAAGAATTTCCTTTTAATTCCACGAATGCTGTAGTAGTCCATAAATTCATTTGAAGTGAACTCTCCTCCATTATTAGATCTCAAGCATTTGATTTTTGAATCCATTTCATTTTCAACCATTTCCTTGTAGATATTGAATTTTTCAAAAGCTTCTGACTTATTCTCGAGAAAACAAACTGCGGTCATTCTTGTATAATCATCAAGTAATAACATAAAGTATTTCTCACTTTTTAAGCCCTTTGTTGTAGTTGGTTCAACTAGATCAGTATGCACAATTTCCAGTGGTATTGTCGTTGAATATTCCTTTGATTTGAACCTGGTCTTTGTTTTCTTTCCTTATTGACAATGCTTGCATAAAGTGTTGGTTGGTTTCGTGATCTGGGGCATTTATCTGACTGCTTCTCTTTTGCTGACTTTGACAAGGTTATCAAAATGTATGTGACCCATTCTTCTATGCCATAGCCAACTTTCATCTTCCTTTCCTAGACAACACTTTTCATTTCCAATTTCACTTAACACATATATGTTGCTTGAAGTTCTTGCAGCTGTAGCAATCAATTTTTCTGAACCTTCTTTTCTTATCTCGCACTTTTGTGAATTGAAAGTAACTTTATGACCTTGGTCACACAGTTGACTCACACTTAGAAGATTATGTTTCATATCTTCTACTAGTAGAACATTTTATTCCTTTGTATTATTGTTCCCAATTCTGACTGTTCCTTTTCCAATGATTTTGGCTGAATCATCATTTCCGAAGGAGACCGATCCACCTCTTTCCTTTCATAATGTAAGAAACCTGTCTCTATTACCTGTCATGTGTTTTGAACACCCACTGTCAACATACCAACCATGTTTCTTCTACTTAGCTTGTAGAGCGAGTGTGCATTCTTCATTGCTATACTGATCCTACTTTCATATCCATGTCCTTTTCTGAGGTTCCTGTCTGTGACTGTTGTTATTCTGTTACGGTTCTCTAGGAGGGACTGTCATTCTGCAATCTTTGGCCATGTGTCCAAAATTGTTACATTTGTAACATTCCACTTCAGTGCTCAAAGATTCAAACCTATTGTAACTTCTTCTCTATGTTTCACTAGGCCTTCTTGGATAACCCCTTTGTGTAAGACTTTCAAAGTAGTTTGTATTCCTGTTGTTTTCTCTGTAATTCACAGCTTTATGTCCAAAATTATTACATGCATAACATAAACCAAAAAAGATAGTTTGATACCTAGGAGTTGAAGATATTATGAAAGGAGGTACTCTTATAAATTCTTCTTCTTCCTGAGGCCTATCTGTTGGTTGTTGATTATGAAATCTAAATCTTCTCGGTGGAGGAGTGTCTCTGTAATCTTCCTTGTAGATCTTCCTACCCCCCTTGATTGTTTCTGCATAGATTTTTGGATATGTTTCTTTCTTTGTTGTTTTGGAGCTTGATCCTTTTTCTGTCTGATTGTATCCAAGTCCAGACTTGTCAAGATGAGATTTTTGACTGCTGATAATGTCATCCAAAACTTTTGAGTTGTTCTACATATTTTTCTTTTGAATATCCTTTCTTAATGTGATAATTTCTGCCTCCAAATTTCCAATGATCTTGTCTTTTTCTTCTATCTATTCTTTGAGTGTTTCTTCAATTCTTTTATCTTCTTCTATTTGAACCTTCAAATTTGTGATCATTTGTTCTAGTTCTTGAGTGTCTTATTTCTTGTCTAGTTCTTCTTGTAGTTTCTTGTTTTTCTTGTTTTATCTTCTAATAACTTCTATGGAACACATTAATTCATCTCAGTAGTCAACTTCTGCCTCTTCAATTTCTTCTTCGACTTCTTCATATTCTTCTTTGACTTCTTTATATTATTCTTCAGATTCTTCTTCTGCTATGAATATAACTCTTTCTGTCTCACTGTCACTGAATTCATATTCATCCGATGATGAGATGTATTCTTTGGTGCATAAGATTTTCTTGAAAACTTTCTTTATGGTTCTTTTGCTTTTATATGTTTGTTTGCCTTTTGAGTAACCTTCATCACTTCTCTTTTTCTTATAAGGACATTTGTTAGCAAAATGACCAATACCGTCACAATTAAAAAAAATTAAAGGAATCTTACCTCTATACCTACCGTTGGTTCCCTTGTTCAGTCTTTTGACAAAGTTGGCCACTTCTTCATCATATTCCTAGATGTCACTGCTGCTGCTATTTTCTTCTTTTGGCCTTTCCTTTTGCTTTGACTTTTTGGATGCTTTGAAGGTTGCTTCTTTTATATCTGGATTTTCCTATTTAGTTATCATTTCATATGCTATGAAGATTCCAAGTAATTCATCCATGCTTATTGAGTTTAGATTTGATCTTTGTTCTAGTGCTGATATCTTAGGGTCAAATATCATAGGAAGAGATCTTAGTACTTTTTGAACAATTATAGATTCTTTGATTTCTTCTCCCAATCATATGATTGCATTTACTATTTCATCAACTCGTAAAAATTAAGCTGCAATATTCTCATCTTCCTTCAACTTAAGTTGTTCAAACTGACCTCTATAAGTTTGAAGCTTTGCTGCTTTGATTTTTGAATCTCCTTCATAAATATTTTGAAGTTTGTCCCAAATATATTTAGCGGATTTACAATGTGCAACTTTGGTGAATATCGTTTCACGAAGACCATTCAGAAGTGCATTTTTGGCTTTGGAATTATTCTGAACGAGTTTCACTGCTTTGTCATTTGTTAGCAAAACTGCTGGTGCTCTGTATCCATATACAATTGATTGCCAAATTTCAAATCCCTGTGTCTATGTCTGTATATATGTTTTCATCCTTATGCTCCAAAATGCATACTTCTGTCCATTGAACTGTGGTATTCCATTTTTATACAAGTTTTTTCTCTCCATGATCTACCTTTCAGTGGTTAAACTGATTTCTAAAGGAACCTTCTTTGATACTAATTGTTGGATTACTAAGAGGGGGGGTGAATAAGTAATAGAGAAATTTAATCATTTTTAACCATATAATCCAAGTGTTATATCAATGTAACATTATCATCTAATAACTGCAGAGTAAATAAGTAATGAACAACTGAAAAATCATACACATACACAGTACACTAGTGTTTTACGTGGAAACCCAAAGTGGGATAAAACCACAGAATGTTTTTTATTATATGTCTTGAAGAATTACATTCATTGGAAGCACCAACTTCCTTTGTCTTCCAGTTGCAACTTGAAGGAGGCTCCAACCCCCTTGTTTCTCAGGCTACAACCTGAAGGAAGCTCCAACTCCCCTATTCTTTGGTTACAACCAGAAAGAGGCTACAACCCCCTATGTTCTCTAGCTACAACTAGAAGGTGGCTACAACCACTTGTCCTTGACCCGTCCAACCTCCCTAAAGTAGAAGTAGAATGATGGAGCCACTTTCACACTACCACTGTGAGATATACCACTGTAAACCTGTACCAAGAAGCCTGAATCATGCATAAAACATGCATCAACATGTACCTCAACCTGTACCATAAACAAGTGCCCAACCATGAACCAATTTGTACCAAACAACTTGTACCATAAACAAGTGCATCACCCATGCACCAACTTGTACCAAACAACCTATAATCAACCTGTACCATAAACAAGTGCATCCAACCATTTACCAAGTATGTACCAATCATGTGTCAACTACTCATCAACTATGATTCATCAATATGTACCAACATCATCAACTATAAACCTCATGTATGTGCCAACTCATCAACTACTTTGTCTCAACCATGTACCTAACATGTACCTAAACCAAAAGCCCTCATAAATATCATCATCCGAATATGATTTGTAACTTTGTAATATACCTGGTGTATATGATCACATACCTCCAAACCTTCCTTAACTTTAACAACAAGAGACTAGCATTTTCATCAAATTTTTCTTTAGTCTCACATGACTAGTTTTGGATTAGTCAACAACCCTAACTTGAAATAATCATAACTATGTACCTGTAATGAATAAAGATCTTAAAATTATACAAAATGTTCTACAGTTTGTTTTATGCAATTTCTCTAGATGTCACTACTTGGAACCTCTCAAAAAAGGAGTTATAGAAAAAATGGCATACCTTGCTGAATTCTGGCTTATTCTAGAGAGCAACCTTGTAGAGCGTGCCCCGCATAGAATATTTGTTGAATGGATCTAAATTTTTTACACAGAATACTAAATATTGTACTATAAACAACACATTTTGTCTTACTGAATTTGGATATGTTATAATAAGTTATGATGTTTTTACTCGAAACACCTGTTTTAGACTAGTTTCAGGACTAGCCACAAACCCTATTTTCCACAGAGTGTAACTCAAAAAATACAACGACCAAAAATATGAATTTTCTAACACAGATACTTGGATATGTTTCCTCAATGTCCTATCAATCTCATGGTCTAAATCATTCTAGAAAATTAGTTATTGTGAAAATGGTGAGATGACCTGTAAATAAAATACCTTAGAAAGCATCATTAAAAGAATTTATCCTCCCTTGAATTCCGACCTTCTTTTCTTCACCTTCCCTATGAAATTTGGCTTAGATATCTTTTGGTTACCTTATTCACCTATATGTATTCAATATTCTCAAGTGTGATGTCAAATGAAAGAGCCTTGCCTCTTATTTATACTCTCCATCTTCTAGGTCACTTAAGCCATTTCTAGGTCACTTAACCTATTTCTAGGTCACTTAACCCATTTCTAGGTCACTTAACCTATTTTCCTCATTTTTAGGGTTAACCACTTTCCATAATTAGAAAGTTCTCCATTACTTTATCATTTAAATATTCCTCCTTGACTTTGTCACCTCACTTTATCATTTAAATAATCTTCTTTGATTTTGTCACTCCACTTTATTATTTAAATAATCCTTCTTGACTTTGTCACTTTACTTTATCATTTAAATAATAATTTCTTCTTTAAAATCTCTTTGACTTCTTTGACCTTTTGGGGCTTCAAGCCAACATATGAGGGTCCTCCAACTTCGTAAGGCCATAACTCTCAAAACGTGAGGAGTTATGTGACGTTCCACATACCACCAGAAATGGTATGACATGTACTATCCATATAGAATAGTATTACATTAAAATATATTAAAACTCATACCATTATACATGAAACAACCTTGGGTCCATTACCCAAACCTTTGTGCTATCGAAATTCGCTACCAAACTTTCTTCAAGGGTTGACATCAATGACAACCAACCTTAATCAACAATGATAGGTCGGCCCAGAACTAAATTAGGGAGGCCATACTAATATTTATAAGGGAGGCTAACACCTCACTTGGACACTCACTCATAAGCTCTCCAGTCAAGAGGAAAAGTGCATAAGTCTTGGAGAAAGAAGCTACTTCAGCTAGGTGTGACATTGATGAGGGTTTTGGTCTATCTCTTGGATACATCCTGTTTAAGTGGTGCGCTTGATCCAGGTGGATATTAGTGGCCACCCACCTATTCCACTGTCTCTAAAAACAATTTTCCACCTTGGCATTTGTTCGACAATTTTTTGGGTTCCAAACTTTTGGGGTCATTTTGAGGCCCTAAACGACGTTTTTTGGGGATTTGGGGCCCATGTGACTGCCAAGGGCAGTTACCCAGGCCAGTAAAAAATTGTTCTTCTTGTTTATACCTTTACAATGGGAAATCGTGTGCCTAAAACATCGATCGTATACAAAATTTACGACCTTGGGAAGTTGATGTACTAACTTACCCCAATGGGGCCCACATGACTTTTGGCGCTTCATCTCCTAGGGTTAGGTTTTTGGATGTCTAGGGTTTTGACATTCATATCTATTGTAAAAAGGCATTCAGAGCCCCATTGCAGTCATCTTCTTGTGAATGAGTGTTGCTATCACATATATTCTCAGAGATAAGCTACCACCATTCTAACAAGCTTGTTTGCCACTGCATTTTACAGTTTCAGCTTATTATTGAATAGAAACCAATTTTACTATATATATGTTATTCTTTGTTAAGAATATTTTGATAATAATATGTATTCATTTCATTCTTCTCATAAAATCAGGATCAGTGGTATAAGAGAGGTTTGCTCATTCTTGTTCTTAATGCATGTCCCCAATGAGGTCAGGATACAAAGAATTGGGTCTCGAGCTTGTTTCTCTTGAGGAAAAAATCTCTCGCATGCCCAATTGACCTCTCATGGTGAGAGAAAAGAAATACAATAGGAGAAGAGATCCCTTCAAAATTTTTCTCTAGGAATCCCTCACACAACAGAGGAAAGAGATGATGGACAGTTTTGTGCAAATCCTTTGGCAGCTACCAAAAGGCGACACATCTTCCTCAAACGGAGGCACTGCCCCCTTCAAGGTACAAATCAACTTCAATATTACTATATTTGAAGGTCAGATAGATGTAGATGCTGTAGATAAATGGTCGAATCTACTAGAAGGGTATTCCTCTATCCATAACTTCTCGAATAGATAAAAAATTACTTTTGCAGTCCTCAAAGTCGTTCCCCATGTCAAATATTGGTGGGAAAATTTCTGCGAGCAAAAGGAAACAAATGAACCCTGATTATTTATAGTTGTAGTCACCTGGGAGTCCATCAAGGATGATATTAAGGAACAATACTACCCTATTGGAAGTATCTGTGGTAGGAAAGAGACCAAGCAATGCCCGATTTCACAAATATCTTCCATACCTTGCGCACCAAGCTGGGTATCAAAGATTTTGAGCGACATCTGGTGCTCAAGTATTGCAACGGTATACATAGATACATATAGGAAAAAATGGAGTTTCTGTACATCTCATCCTTGGGCATGGCCTAACGATATGCCATCAAAATCGAGAAAAATCTCAAACAAAAGACATGACAATTTGGGCCTAGGAATCCCTCACAGCAAAAACCAGGAAAACGCTGCCCCAACCCACAAAAAAAAGGTTAGACTAAATATGGACCGCCTCAGGACAACCAGTTTAGGTTGCAAGAAAAGAAGGACACCTAAAAGAAAAAGAAAGACACCGAGAAGTGGTGCGAATTCCATAAGAGCCCCTGGAATAACACTGCTTATTTCCGCTCCAAGTAGTCATTGGTGGCTGAGGTGAAAGCCTCCATATCAGATGTGGGTTCTGACTCTGAGTCAGAACCAGAATGGGGGAGACATATCATTGACGAAGAACCCAGTGCTATCATTGCTACCACTAAGCTCCAACTCGATGAACCAGATGAGCCAGAGGAAGGTAAACACCTTTTTCATTCACAAATGTGGGTGAAGGCTACCCTGTTGCACTTCATCATTGATAGTGGTAGCCAGAATAACCTCATCTCAGTAGAGGTTGTTAAGCAACTTTCCCTTCTGACAATGCCACACTCACATGACTACACCATTGGATGGATCTGCCAAGGAAGCGAAATCCGCTTCAACCAACAATGCCGCCTGTCATACGAAATCAAACCCTTCAAAGACGAGGTATTGTGTGATGTTTCCCCTCTCGAAGTTTGTAATGTTATTTTGGGCCAACCATATTTATGGAAACACCATTCTTTTAATGAGTCTAGGCCTCGCAGTGTTATTATTACTTTGAACAAGAAATTGTACAGGATACCCAAGGCAGTCCCACCTAGTGCTATTTCCTTGATCTCTACCAAGAAATGCAAGAAGGTCATCTCTCAGACGGGGAAGTTTGTCTTATTCATTATTCACTCTCAGAATGAGTGAAATATCACAACCACATCGAGGGTCTCCACGTCCAAACTCTCCACACAACAGAAGCAAGTCGATAAGGTCATGGAAGAATACTCAAATATCTTCTCCTCACCTACTGGGGTACCTCTGCACTGTCAGGTCAAGCTCCCCATTGATCTAACCCCCGACGCACCGCTTCCCAATGCGAACACCCATCCCATCTCATCACCTTGTAGGAGCCCAATAATGTTGGTTCAGAAGAAAGATGGAACCTAGAGACTCTACATTGATTACTGGGCTCTGAATAAAATCACAGTCAGAAACCGGTACCCGATTCCCTAAATTTATGAGCTCCTTGATCAGCTCATGGGGTCCAAATACATCAGTAAGATTGATCTAAATTCTGGCTACCATCGGGTCTTGATAGAATATATAGATGTATGGAAGACCGCCTTTGAGTCAAAGGAAGGTATTTTTGAATGGTTGGTCATGCCCTTTCGATTGACAAATACTCCAACCACTTTCATGAGGATGATGGACGATAACTTGCGACCATTCACCAATACTTTTGTAGTGGTGTATCTAGATGACATTCTCATTTATAGTAAGACTTAGGAAGAACACTTGTAGCATATTCAACAGGTTCTACACACCATGCTGATCAAGGATGTATCCAAGTTGGTGTATAGCTTTTGTTGCCGCAAGGTGTGTAGAACCTGTTGAATATGCTACAAGTGTTCTTCCTAAGTATTACTATAAATGAGAATGTCATCTAGATACACCACTACAAAAGTATTGGTGAATGGTCACAAGATATCGTCCATCATCCTCATGAAAGTGGTTGGAGCATTTGTCAATCGAAAGGGCATGACCAACCATTCAAAAATAACTTCCTTTGACTCGAAGGTGGTCTTCCATACATCTGTCTATTCTATCAAGACCCGATGGTAGCCAGAATTTAGATCAATCTTACTGATGTATTTGGACCCCATGAGATGATCAAGGAGCTCATAAATTTAGGGAATCGGGTACCGGTTTCTGACTGTGATTTTATTCAGAGCCCAGTAATCAATGCAGAGTCTCTAGGTTCCATCTTTCTTCTGAACCAACACGATTGGGCTCCTACAAGGTGATGAGATGGGATGGATGTTCCCATTGGGAAGCGGTGCGTTGGGGGTTAGATCAATGGGGAGCTTGACCTGACAGTGCAGAGGTAACCCGGTAGGTGAGGAGAAGATATTTGAGTATTCTTCCATGACCTTATCGACTTGCTTCTGTTGTGTGGAGAGTTCGGCCGTGGAGACCCTCGATGTGATTGTGATATTTCGCTCATTCTGAGAGTGAATAATGAATAAGACAAACTTCCCCGTCTGAGAGATGACCTTCTTGCATTTCTTGGTAGAGATCAAGGAAATAGCACTAGGTGGGACTGCCTTGGGTATCCTGTACAATTTCTTGTTCAAAGTAATAATAACACTGCGAGGCCTAGACTCATTAAAAGAATGGTGTTTCCATAAATATGGTTGGCCCAAAATAACATTACAAACTTCGATAGGGGAAACATCACACAATACCTCGTCTTTGAAGGGTTTGATGTCGTATGACAGGCGACATTGTTGGTTGAAGCGGATTTCGCTTCCTTGGCAGAGCCATCCGATGGTGTAGGCATGCGAGTGTGGCATTGTCGGAAGGGAAAGTCTCTTAACAACCTCTACTGAGATGAGGTTATTCTGGCTACCACTATCAATGATGAAGTGCAACAGGGTAGCCTTCACCCACATTTGTGAATGAAAAAGGTGTTTACCTTCCTCTGGCTCATCTGGTTCATTAGGTTGGAGCTTAGTGGTAGCAATGATAGCACTGGGTTCTTCATCAATGATATGTCTCCCCCATTCTAGTTCTGAATCAGAGTCAGAACCCACATCTGATATGGAGGCTTTCACCTCAGCCACCAATGACTACTTGGAGCGGCAATAAGCAGTGTTATTCCAGGGGCTCTTATGGAATTCGTACCACTTCTCGGTGTCTTTCTTTTTCTTTTAGGTGTCCTTCTTTTCTTGCAACCTAAACTGTTTGTCCTGAGGTGGTCCATATTTAGTCTAACCTTTGTTTTGTGGGTTGGGACGGCCTTTTCCTGGTTTTTGCTGTGAGGGATTCCTAGGCCCAAATTGTCATGTCTTTTGTTTGAGATTTTTCTCGATTTTGATGGCATATCGTTAGGCCATGCCCAAGGATGAGATGTACAAAAACTCCATTTTTGCCTAGATGTATCTATGTATACCGTTACAGTACTTGAGCACCAGATGTCACTCAAAATCTTTGATACCCAGTTTGGTGCGCAAGGTATGGAAGATATTTGTGAAATCGGGCATTGCTTGGTCTCTTTCCTACCACAGATACTTCCAATAGGGTAGTATTGTTCCTTAATATCATCCCTGATGGACTCCCAGGTGACTGAAACTATAAATAATCAGGGTTCGTTTGTTTCCTTTTGCTCGCAGAAATTTTCCCACCAATATTTGACATGGGGAACGACTTTGAGGACTGCAAAAGTAATTTTTTATCTATTCGAGAAGTTATGGATAGAGGAATACCCTTCTAGTAGATTCAACCATTTATCTACAACATCTACATCTATCTGACCTTCAAATATAGTAATATCAAAGTTGATTTGTACCTTGAAGGGGGCAGTGCCTCCGTTTGAGGAAGATGTGTCGCCTTTTGGTAGCTGCCAAAGGATTTGCACAAAACTGTCCATCATCTCTTTCCTCTGTTGTGTGAGGGATTCCTAGAGAAACATTTTGAAGGGATCTCTTCTCCTATTGTATTTCTTTTATCTCACCATGAGAGGTCAATTGGGCATGCGAGAGATTTTTTCCTCAAGAGAAACAAGCTCGAGACCCAATTCTTTGTATCCTGACCTCATTGGGGACATGCATTAAGAACAAGAAGGAGAGAACCTCTCTTATACCACTGATCCTGATTTTATGAGAAGAATGAAATGAATACAGATTATTATCAAAATATTCTTAACAAAGAATAACATATATATAGTAAAATTGGTTTCTATTCAATAATAAGCTGAAACTGTAAAATTGGTTTCTATTCTTAACAAAGAATAACATATATATAGTAAAATTGGTTTCTATTCTTAACAAAGAATAACATATATATAGTAAAATTGGTTTCTATTCCATTACCTTGGATACATCCTTGATCAGCATGGCATACATGTGGATCCAACAAAGATTCTTGCCATCCATGTTTGGCTAGCCCCAACGACCCTCACTAAGCTTCAGAGCTTATTTGGCCTTGCCAATTTATACTGCAGGTTCATGTTGGGATTCTCCCATATTGCATGGGAACTTAGCCAAATAACCAGGGGTGGTGGTAAGGAAAAATTTGTGTGGGGTTGGTCCTAACAATAGCATTCAATGATTTGAAGTAGTGCTTGTGCTCATCCCCAATACTTTCACTACAGGACCTACAACAACCCTTTGAGATCGAGACATATCCTTCAGACTATGTTGTGGGCACCGTTCTCACTCAGCACGACCACCCCATGGCCTATCATAGTGAGACACTATCAGATGCTGTCCGTAAGTACCCTACTTACGACAAAGAAATGTACTCCATTATTCAATCCTTTTGTGAGTGGAGACATTACATTCTTGGGAAGGAGATAGTCATCCACACTGATCATAAGACACTGCAGTTCATGCAGACACAAGGAAAATTGTAGAATGACGAACATCATAAGTGGTCCACACACTTGTATAAATTCCACCTCAACATCAAGTATAAAACATGAAGCACCAACTGCATCACTAATTTCCTTAGCAGACCGCCAGTCGCAACACTCACCATGGTGCTAGGCTCTTGTGACCATGAGACCTCTGGATGGCCCCAAATTTATGAGACATACCCAGACTTTGCCACCACCTACCAAATGTTGGGCTCAAACAAAATTGTTGATAATTTCCATCTTTAGGATGGGTTGCTGTGCCATATGAGCCATATCTATGTTCCATCAAGAAAGCGAGTGAAGTTAATCTGGGAAGCCCACTACAGTTGGGTGGCAAGACACTTTGGCATTGAAAAGACAATGGAAATGCTGTTGAAACATTTCTACTGGCTGAAACTTCAACAGGAGGTCATCAAGTATATCAGGTCCTGCACTTCCTGTGCTATTTCCAAACCGACCACTAAGAAACATGGCCTATACACCCCTCTTCCTACTCCTGACAGTCCATGAGAATCCATCTCAATGGACTACATGTCGGGCCTCCCATCCACCAAGCAGGGAAACGACTGTGTTTTTGTGGTTGTTGATCACTTTTCTAAGACGGAAATTCTGGCCGCCTGCAAGAAGAGCATCACAACAGAGGCCACTGCCAAGATTTTCTTTGAACGAGTCTGGGTACATTTTGGAATCCCACAAATCATTGTCTTTGATTGAGATAGTTGATTTCTCAACACATTCTGATTGAGACTCTGGTCACTACTAGACACCAACCTCACCAAATCCATGACCTTCCACCCCCAGACAAATGGCCAAACTGAGGTCATAAATCGAATGATAATGCATATCCTCTACATGTATAATTCCAAGCACCCTCACACATGGGATGAGAGTCTTCCCCATGTCCAACATAGCTACAACCAAGCCTTGCATAGCTCAACCAGCCACAACCCCTTTCAGGTGGGGTTGGGATTCCAACCATTGTGTCCCTTAGATGTTTCACTACCCCTTGCAATCACCTCGATCGACTCATCTCTGTTGTAGGAAAATCTCCCTGCGGACAGGTAGATCACCTCTAAGGCTTGACCTTAACCCTAGACAAAAAAATGCTTAACGTGGACACTGACTTCCTTTCAAATCTATCTAATCCTAATGCATGAGAAGGGAAAATAATAGAAGTACCTTTTAACCGACGTTTGTCCTTGCACGCTTCGAGTTGCACTCCAATCCCTTTGCTCCTTGCTGAGGTCTGTGGACAAAACAAGGTACGACCACTTCCTAATCTATTGACATTAGCTTGAAAACAGATCTATCAATAAATGATAAGTTCATGTGGTATCAGACACAAACTAGAAAGAAACAGGCCAAGCGTGTCATATTAATGAGAGTGACGATAGAAATACTTACAATCGTAGATGCGAATGTGACAGCTTCGTCAAGTCCTCTTCGTCCAACCCTTGCCTGAAAGATCCACAACCTGGATAACAACAACTTCACTGATCACTTCTCTTTGGCTGACTGTCCGTTTCCTCCAAGATCATAAGTTTCATATGTTCAGTTCTTCCCCCCTTTCCACCATCATAGAGCCTGTTTATATAGGTTGGGAAAGGCCTAACCTCTTGAGTTATGTTTAGAAACAGTTAGGAACCATCTCCTTGGATCATGGATCTTTTGATGAAACCAAGAATTTGAGCACAATTGCCTTCTAATCTTGAATGATCTCCTCCTCATTTGACTCAACGGGCTAACAATTGACCCAGAATAGGGAGCACTCCCCCAAAAGGGGTATCAGAGCGTTATAGCACTCCTGATGTGCCTTGGGAAAGTGCCAGCACTCTTAAGGTAAGAAACACTCCTCCAGAAGGGTTGAAGGGCGTTATAACGATTCTGAATCATGGTAGAGGAGCACCAACGCTTCTCCAGTTGTATTAGAGGAGCGTTCCCCTTCCAAACCACTGTTTCAGGGCCTCTTTCAGGTGTCAAGGGTTATTTGATTCCAGTGGATCAGTTCTTGCTCTTCAAATCATTCATATGAGGTGTCATAAGTGCTTCCTTAGTGTCGTTATCATGACATTATTTCTGAACATCATTTACGACACTAGTGGTCAACTTGCGACACTTGCGAAAGCTGTAGGGAAGATGCGACACTTACGACGATTGACAGGGACAATGCGACACTTAGCAATTTTGACGTGTAACAGAATGCCCCCCAAAGTATGAAGCCAGAAGATACGAACTGATGACTGAAATACTTTTTAGACGTTCAAGCAAGGGTATGGACTCAGAGAACCCGACGAAAGCTGCACATCAACATCCAACAAATATCATGACATATTTCAAAACCCAAGGCAGGCATACCTATGCTTCGGCGATCAAGATTTGCAAGATATGGCCGCCATAAAATACACTGCGGATCCATAATCGTATTGGTAAAAAAAGGTATAGCCACTGAAGATACACTGTGGATCTATACTTTGATAATTCAGACTGATCATAGCCACGAAGAATACACACTGGATCTACGAGATGACATGACATAGCCACGACCAATACAAAGTGGATCTATGTAACAATGTATGTGTTCTTTGTCCAGAATTCCTTCGCAACCTGGGTGAAAAATGTATCAAGGTGAATTACTCAACCCATGGTCTTCTTACCAATCCCCATGCGATACGATTCTAACCATGTGAATAGATGTTTTGGTGTCGAACACGGCAGAAACCACTTGATTACCGGTCAATGAGGTAAACCGTTAACAAGTGCGAGGGAGATCACCATTAATGTCAATGATTCCCAAGGTATCCCAGTA